>OY804554.1:27338930-27604356 GCA_963680865.1 Spergularia marina | reverse complement strand
CCCTAAACCCTAAACCCTAAACCCTAAACCCTAAACCCTAAACCCTAAACCCTAAACCCTAAACCCTAAACCCTAAACCCTAACCCTAAAACCCTAAACCCTAAACCCTAAACCCTAAACCCTAAACCCTAAACCCTAAACCTACCCTAAACCCTAAACCCTAAACCCTAAACCCTAAACCCTAACCCTAAACCCTAAACCCTAAACCCTAAACCCTAAACCCTAAACCCTAAACCCTAAACCCTAAACCCTAAACCCTAAACCCTAAACCCTAAACCCTAAACCCTAAACCCTAAACCCTAAACCCTAAACCCTAAACCCTAAACCCTAAACCCTAAACCCTAAACCCTAAACCCTAAACCCTAAACCCTAAACCCTAAACCCTAAACCCTAAACCCTAAACCCTAAACCCTAAACCCTAAACCCTAAACCCTAAACCCTAAACCCTAAACCCTAAACCCTAAACCCTAAACCCTAAACCCTAAACCCTAAACCCTAAACCCTAAACCCTAAACCCTAAACCCTAAACCCTAAACCCTAAACCCTAAACCCTAAACCCTAAACCCTAAACCCTAAACCCTAAACCCTAAACCCTAAACCCTAAACCCTAAACCCTAAACCCTAAACCCTAAACCCTAAACCCTAAACCCTAAACCCTAAACCCTAAACCCTAAACCCTAAACCCTAAACCCTAAACCCTAAACCCTAAACCCTAAACCCTAAACCCTAAACCCTAAACCCTAAACCCTAAACCCTAAACCCTAAACCCTAAACCCTAAACCCTAAACCCTAAACCCTAAACCCTAAACCCTAAACCCTAAACCCTAAACCCTAAACCCTAAACCCTAAACCCTAAACCCTAAACCCTAAACCCTAAACCCTAAACCCTAAACCCTAAACCCTAAACCCTAAACCCTAAACCCTAAACCCTAAACCCTAAACCCTAAACCCTAAACCCTAAACCCTAAACCCTAAACCCTAAACCCTAAACCCTAAACCCTAAACCCTAAACCCTAAACCCTAAACCCTAAACCCTAAACCCTAAACCCTAAACCCTAAACCCTAAACCCTAAACCCTAAACCCTAAACCCTAAACCCTAAACCCTAAACCCTAAACCCTAAACCCTAAACCCTAAACCCTAAACCCTAAACCCTAAACCCTAAACCCTAAACCCTAAACCCTAAACCCTAAACCCTAAACCCTAAACCCTAAACCCTAAACCCTAAACCCTAAACCCTAAACCCTAAACCCTAAACCCTAAACCCTAAACCCTAAACCCTAAACCCTAAACCCTAAACCCTAAACCCTAAACCCTAAACCCTAAACCCTAAACCCTAAACCCTAAACCCTAAACCCTAAACCCTAAACCCTAAACCCTAAACCCTAAACCCTAAACCCTAAACCCTAAACCCTAAACCCTAAACCCTAAACCCTAAACCCTAAACCCTAAACCCTAAACCCTAAACCCTAAACCCTAAACCCTAAACCCTAAACCCTAAACCCTAAACCCTAAACCCTAAACCCTAAACCCTAAACCCTAAACCCTAAACCCTAAACCCTAAACCCTAAACCCTAAACCCTAAACCCTAAACCCTAAACCCTAAACCCTAAACCCTAAACCCTAAACCCTAAACCCTAAACCCTAAACCCTAAACCCTAAACCCTAAACCCTAAACCCTAAACCCTAAACCCTAAACCCTAAACCCTAAACCCTAAACCCTAAACCCTAAACCCTAAACCCTAAACCCTAAACCCTAAACCCTAAACCCTAAACCCTAAACCCTAAACCCTAAACCCTAAACCCTAAACCCTAAACCCTAAACCCTAAACCCTAAACCCTAAACCCTAAACCCTAAACCCTAAACCCTAAACCCTAAACCCTAAACCCTAAACCCTAAACCCTAAACCCTAAACCCTAAACCCTAAACCCTAAACCCTAAACCCTAAACCCTAAACCCTAAACCCTAAACCCTAAACCCTAAACCCTAAACCCTAAACCCTAAACCCTAAACCCTAAACCCTAAACCCTAAACCCTAAACCCTAAACCCTAAACCCTAAACCCTAAACCCTAAACCCTAAACCCTAAACCCTAAACCCTAAACCCTAAACCCTAAACCCTAAACCCTAAACCCTAAACCCTAAACCCTAAACCCTAAACCCTAAACCCTAAACCCTAAACCCTAAACCCTAAACCCTAAACCCTAAACCCTAAACCCTAAACCCTAAACCCTAAACCCTAAACCCTAAACCCTAAACCCTAAACCCTAAACCCTAAACCCTAAACCCTAAACCCTAAACCCTAAACCCTAAACCCTAAACCCTAAACCCTAAACCCTAAACCCTAAACCCTAAACCCTAAACCCTAAACCCTAAACCCTAAACCCTAAACCCTAAACCCTAAACCCTAAACCCTAAACCCTAAACCCTAAACCCTAAACCCTAAACCCTAAACCCTAAACCCTAAACCCTAAACCCTAAACCCTAAACCCTAAACCCTAAACCCTAAACCCTAAACCCTAAACCCTAAACCCTAAACCCTAAACCCTAAACCCTAAACCCTAAACCCTAAACCCTAAACCCTAAACCCTAAACCCTAAACCCTAAACCCTAAACCCTAAACCCTAAACCCTAAACCCTAAACCCTAAACCCTAAACCCTAAACCCTAAACCCTAAACCCTAAACCCTAAACCCTAAACCCTAAACCCTAAACCCTAAACCCTAAACCCTAAACCCTAAACCCTAAACCCTAAACCCTAAACCCTAAACCCTAAACCCTAAACCCTAAACCCTAAACCCTAAACCCTAAACCCTAAACCCTAAACCCTAAACCCTAAACCCTAAACCCTAAACCCTAAACCCTAAACCCTAAACCCTAAACCCTAAACCCTAAACCCTAAACCCTAAACCCTAAACCCTAAACCCTAAACCCTAAACCCTAAACCCTAAACCCTAAACCCTAAACCCTAAACCCTAAACCCTAAACCCTAAACCCTAAACCCTAAAACCTAAACCCTAAACCTAAACCCTAAAACCCTAAACCCTAAACCCTAAACCCTGAACCCTAAACCCTAAACCCTAAACCCTAAACCCTAAACCCTAAAACCCTAAACCCTAAAACCCTAAACCCTAAACCCTAAACCCTAAACCCTAAACCCTAAACCCTAAACCCTAAACCCTAAACCCTAAACCCTAAACCCTAAACCCTAAACCCTAAACCCTAAACCCTGAACCCTGAACCCTAAACCCTAAACCCTGAACCCTGAACCCTAAACCCTAAACCCTAAACCCTAAACCCTAAACCCTAAACCCTAAACCCTAAACCCTAAACCCTAAACCCTAAACCCTAAACCCTAAACCCTAAACCCTAAACCCTAAACCCTAAACCCTAAACCCTAAACCCTAAACCCTAAACCCTAAACCCTAAACCCTAAACCCTAAACCCTAAACCCTAAACCCTAAACCCTAAACCCTAAACCCTAAACCCTAAACCCTAAACCCTAAACCCTAAACCCTAAACCCTAAACCCTAAACCCTAAACCCTAAACCCTAAACCCTGAACCCCTGAACCCTAAACCCTGAACCCTGAACCCTGAACCCTAAACCCTGAACCCTGAACCCTGAACCCTAAACCCTGAACCCTAAACCCTAAACCCTAAACCCTAAACCCTAAACCCTAAACCCTAAACCCTAAACCCTAAACCCTAAACCCTAAACCCTAAACCCTAAACCCTAAACCCTAAACCCTAAACCCTAAACCCTAAACCCTAAACCCTAAACCCTAAACCCTAAACCCTAAACCCTAAACCCTAAACCCTAAACCCTAAACCCTAAACCCTAAACCCTAAACCCTAAACCCTAAACCCTAAACCCTAAACCCTAAACCCTAAACCCTAAACCCTAAACCCTAAACCCTAAACCCTAAACCCTATTAATTTGAGCTAATTAACCTAATTAAGAAACAAGTTATCAAATTTTCCCTTATTTACAATTTCTACAAAACTTTAACAAAAACTCAATTTAAATCTCTAATTAAATTCAAGAACCCTAATTAACAGATTATAAGCATACCAAATTCATAATTTTTGAAACTAATTGAACCAATTCGAATAATTAAGCTAATTAATCCCAAATTCGTGATTAGTGAAAATCAACTTAAAACAATCATCAAGATCGATTCTTTGTGCATAAAACCAATAGAAATTGACTACCCACTAATCATAACATCTATTAGAACCAACTAAACACAATCAAAGCATGAAAAACGAATTGAAATTCACGTTTAATTGAAAGAACGAAAACAGCGGAAGAAGAGGGGTGGTGGAGCGTTACCCACGGCAAAGGAAGGAGGAAGAAGAAGGAAGAGAAGTGGTTGGCTGGCCGGCAGGAAGAGACGGCGAGTGTGGCGGCGAATGGTTGAGCATGGGCGGCGTTGTGCTTGGTGAGGCTTGAAGAAGAAGAAGATGAAGAAGAGGAAAGCAGGGAATACAGAGGAAGGCTGCTTGTATATATAGAGGGAAAGGGGTTTGTCGGGTGAGGTTTTGTTTTATTTATTTATTTATTTTTATTTTTTTTCTTTTTCCTCTTTCAATTCTGATTTCCCCTTTTTTCTTTTTCTTTTTTTTTTTTCCTTTGGGTTTGACTTTGAGTTTGGGCCAATTGGTGTGGGCTAGTGTAGTTTATTGTAGTTAGGAACGATTCAATTGAAAATAGAACGACCCAAATAGAATTCCGATTCTAAAACTCATTCTCGAACTCATTTAGGAAAAACGACTCACAACCCAACAATTAAATTCATTTTTCCACTAGAATAAATAAATTAATAATACTAACATATTATTATAATATATACCAAATTTTCGGGATATTACAGTTAATTGCATATTTGATATTGTTGTAGTGGAATTATGAATGATTGTATGGTTATTGAAATATAAATTTGTTTAGGCATCAATATTATGAACAAAATAAATAAATAAAGTATGAGGATACACGATAATTATATTGAAGTCGCATCGACTTTTGGCAGCCCCACCGCATCGTTATTTAAGAGGGCTAGACTCTAGTACTACTCTACTGGGTAAACAGTACTTAATAGGGGTATGCACACTTAAAGTCTAGTAATCTTGTATGGTATAGTTTGGTGAGTCGGCAAAGATTCGACTCACCCACGTATATAATGGTATGGTTTGGTGACTCGGTAAAAACTAGCTCACCCACTTATAAATATATGATTTGTATGGTTTGGATGAGTTGGCAACATATTCGACTCATCCCACTTATAAATTTTGGTATGGATTCCTCATTAAAGATATAAAAGAATGGTTCGGATTATATTGATGAAACGTTAAACACTTATTGAAGTTACTATAATATCTCTATTTTGGTGATTTAATTTGTCTTGATGATTGGTTTATGTGATAATGTGCTAAGTGTAGTTTTCGAAATTAAAATCTAAATGTTTTTCGAAACTCATGCAAGAGTTTTGGTTTTCTACGAGTTGAGGTGTAAGCTTACTCAATTTTTCTGACTTTTTCAACTGTGGTTTTTGTGCTTTAAATCCACCACAGGTTTGGAGTGATTGATGCATGCGGGAATCGACGACTCATTTGAAATAAAGTTATATTCAATAAATTTAGACCTTCAGTTATCAGACAACTTATTGAACTTAGATTATTTTAGATTTTCAGATTTTGGACTATTGTAATTTCAGTTATTGGATATAGTAGACCATTTTAAATCATTAGACATTTTATAGTTCGGCGACTGAAATCTCCTAGCATTCGAGTCTTTGACTTGAGTGCGGAATGACACTTTCAAATTTCCTTAATTGTGTTTTTCTTCGCGATAAAATGTTTTTAAAACGGAAAGAAAATTTGGGGGTGTTACAGTTTTTCGCTCTAATATTTTGCTGATGGCCATAATATTAACTCTAGATTCATCCATACAAGTTTGGGCTTTTTTATTCCGATGCTATTTTTCACCAAAATTCATTATCTATACTCTACGTTTTTGGCCAAGTATGACAACTTTTTATAAAGTTTCTAGAATTTCTCTAAGTCATAACCATGGACATTCGTAGTATATTTTTTTTTTTTTATATATGGAGTATGAGAAACGATTCATTTGTTATTAAAGTTTTTTAATGACTTCAGGCACACGTTAGCCGCTATTGAGGGTAATATGCTCTATTTTGTCAATTTGGGGACCTATCATAAGTTTTTTATTCTAATATTTTGCACACGCATAATATGACCTCTAGATTCATCCTTAAAAGTTTCATCCTTTTTTATCCTGAATCCATTTCTGGACAAAAATCGTGGACTATATACATTACGTTTTTGGCACATTTTGACCACTTTTTAGAAAGTTGCTAGTGATATATTCAAAATTTTACCAAGAAGATCCTGAGTATATTTTTGTTATGTATGAGATTATGAGGAACGATTCATCAATTATTTAAGTTTATTAACGTCTTTCGGCATACGTCCTCTCTTGAGGATAATATGCCTTTTATGTTGATTTTTGGTCTCCACCAAAGGTTTTTGGTCTAATATTTAGCACAAAGCCATAATATGACCAATTGGGGAGTTATTACAGGGGATTTGGATTTTGTGTCTGGTCCCCTCAAATGGCTTGCCGGAATACTTCTGTTCACATCTAATGAGACTTCATCCTTTATAGTTTGGCATGTTATTATTCCGGAGCCGTTTTTGGCCAAAAAAACCATGGACTATATATTTCGTTTTTGTCAATTTTGACTGTTTTTCGTATTTTAGCTGGTGTGGCGTTGGTGGAAAAATTACTTGAGTAGAATGTGCAAAAAGGTGTTCCGCGATGGGCAAGTCGAAAAGCTCAGAGGTACCATGCAAAAAGTGGCAAAGTTAAGGGGTGCCATGATCCACACAGCCCCAACAAAACCTCGTAAGAGTATCACGCAAAGTTTTAGGTTTCAGATTTGAGACAGCACAAGTTTTGCGGCCCGTATACCCTACTCCCGGGAGTAGGTAGTCCCTTGCTGCCACGTCACGGTTTTCAATAAAAAACCGGAAAACGCAGAAAAAAAGGAAAACCCGGGCAGCGCTGGAAACCGAAAAAAAACCCAACGTTAAGAATTTGAACCCCACGCTGGAAAAACAATGACGACAATCCCAAAGCTTCAACCCTAAGTTTTAACTAGATGAAAACAACAATGGCGACGAAGAACGACGATTTTCAAATCCCCGGAATTACGATATCAGATTCCCTAATAGTGCAAGAGACCGACGACGTTGCTGTTATGTTTCCTGAAATTTGCAATGACGAAGATCAAAATAGCGCGATATCGAACGGAAATCCAGGTAATTTGATCTATTTGTTGATTTATTGTTCTCCTATTTCAATTTATTTAATTTAATGATTTGTTGGATGTAAAAACCCTAGGTCAAAGTAGAATTCACTGATTTCTTGTACTTTAGGTGATGTTTTGTGTACTTTAGAGTGTAAATTGTGTACTTGAGTTAAATTAGGCCTCAATTGTTCTAAATTAGGCTTTGATAAATGATGTTGGTGGTAGAAACCTAAGTCAATATAGAATATACTGATTTCTTGTACTTTAGGTGATGTTTTGTGTACTTTAGAATGTAAAATGTGTACTTCGAGTTGAATGAGGCCTGAATTGTTCTAAATCACGCTTTGAAAAGTCACGTTGGTGGTGGAAACCCAAGTCATAATAGAATATACTTATTTCTTGTACTTTAGGTGATGTTTTGTGTACTTTAGAACGTAAATTGTGTACTTCTAGTTGAATTAGGTCTGAATTGTTCTAAATAATGCTTAGAATTTCTTTTTGGAACTTTCAAGTTTCAAGTCATTGCTAATTTTTGTACATCATCTCCTCTGTTATGTGCTTTACATGATAAATTTTGTACATGTGTTGTGAATCTTAGGAAACGCTGAACCTCCACATAAGCTGGATATAAGCAAAGTGAACCTTGAAGGGGTAGTATTCGAATCAGAAGCTGAAGCTTTTCATATTTACAATGATTATGCATATAGGATGGGATTTAGTTGTCGTAAGAGTAAAACAAGGCGTAGAAGTAGATCAGAACAAATTTCTATGAGGCAGTTCTGTTGTTGGAAAGAAGGGCATAAGACTGATAAAGGTTTATCTTCTGAAAAGTTATATACAAAGCTTGATTTTAGAACTGGTTGCAAGGCGATGATACAATTTAGCATTGATAAGGAAGGTGTTTACACAGTCACAAAACACAATATAGAGCACAACCATGACCCTTGCCCATCAAAACAAAGACATTACCTACCGTCACACCGTATGATGACAAAAAACCAAGTAATGTATGTTGAAAACCTAGTGAAAAGTGGGGTAGGATATGCTGATGTTGTGAGATGTTTAAAGAAAGAAGCCAGAGGGTTTCCTTGCCTCCCATTCACGTTAAGAGACGTGTATAATAAGATTTCCTTAATAAATTAAGAGTGCTTAGATGCTGATGATGCAGCGGCCTTAATTGAAATATTCAAAAGAAGACAAGAAAATGAGAAAGATTTCTTCTATGAATTTCAGTTGGATGAGTTTGGGAGACTCACAAGTTTTTTATGGAGGGATGCAAGAATGAAACGGGACTATGAACTTTTTGGGGATTCTGTTTTCCATGACACCACGTATCGTACAAACAAGTATGCTATGATACGTGCGCCATTTGTTGGGATGAATAATCATGGGAAAAATGTGATTTTTGGGTGTGGTTTTTTGTTAAATGAGAAAACGGAATCCTTCCTATGGCTGTTTAGAATGTTTTTGAAGTCTATGGACAATGTATCCCCTCAAACCATAATGACTGATCAGGCTTTTTCAATTGCGAATGCAATCAGGAAAGTCTTCCCATCCACAACCCATAGATTGTGTTTGTGGCACATTATGGAAAATTCGAAGACAAATATCCCTCACTCTTGAGCAAAGGGTGGTTTCATTGATTTGTTCAATCATGTTCTAATGAGCTGCTCCTCCATTGAAGAATTTGATTACTACTGGAATGAGTAAGTATATACTACTTGAAAATTTCATTTTCCATGGTGGCTTTGTATATGTTTATTATGTACCTTTGTGTGGTTATTGTGTACTGTTGCATGGTTTTTATGTACTCTGACTTGTCCAACTGTATTATTATATAGGATGATTACCAAGTATGGCTGTGGTACAAATTCTTGGATTGAAAGGCTATACCACTCTAGGGATCGCTGGTGCCCTGCCTTTTCAAAAGCCTCATTTTCAGGAGGGGCTCTGTCTTCCCAACGAAGTGAATTTACAAACAGTTCAGTGACGAAGCGTATGCGTAGTACTTCTACATTGTGTGACTTTTATAATATTTTTAGCCAGATTGTTTCTGAATGGAGGAGTAAGGAAAATGGGGAGGATTATCGTTGCTGGAATGGGGAGAGTGAAAGGATGTATCAAAATGTTGGTTTGCTCAAAAATGCTCCACCCTCATGCTTCTCAGCAGATATTCTTTTTGCCACCTCAGACTTTGTCCACGCCTTAAGAAGGGGGATGGTCCTTGGGACTTCTCGAATCTTAAAGACAACACGGTCCATGTAGATTAAGATCAAAGGAATAATAGGACCTTTGAAATATTTTCTTGGATCGTTTTGCCACATAGCAGCCCCTTCAGCGAGTGACTTCAATGCAAACTGTGACCAATTCATATTAACAATATTCTCAACATCAACAACAGACTCCAAAACTCTGAAAGACACCCTATTGTGCTGTTGGCCCTTCAAAAACATAGTCACGACATACAAAATAAAATTTATCTTAAACAGACAGCCTCCTTCAGTCTGCTCCTTCATCTTTTTCATCAACTGTGTACTTGTTACAGAATCATAACCGGTTTCTGACCACTGCATCTCCCACTCTCTAATAGCATTCACATACTTCTCACTTTTTTTTCTTAAGCCACCTTCTACTACAGCCTCTGTCCCAATGGGCAACCCCACAGACACATGCATATCTTCTTCAGTTATATTAAGCTCCTCTGTACCGAAAACAACCGTAGTTTTGAATGGAAACATGTTAGACACCAACCAATAGGCTAAATCACCAGGAATTATAGTGAGAGTACAATGCAGCATCCCTGAAAAACCAATTTCTTCAATAGACTGTCGTTGATCTTTTGTGAGATCCTTCAAAAAAGCACTAAAGAGACTTGGAGACATTCTAGTTTTAAAACTTGACTTTGAATGATTCTCATGATCTTCGTCATCTTCATCCTCGTCCTCACCCTCACCAACATGACGATTCTTTCTATTTCTCTTTTTCTTAGGCTCCTCTTCAGGATTCATTCTAAGCACACAATCCGAAAAATAAGGTACATGATTAGAAATTACAAACCTTACAGAAACTAACATGTCTGTATTATATTTCCTTCACCCTCGTCAGTTTTAGAAACATACACCGAATTCATAAAACAACTGAGACTAGAAAGTGTTCTTACTTGGTAGTCTGTACCACCTTCTTTGTTGTATTAGCAACATTCTTCTTTCTCTTAGCCTTCTCTACAACACTTCTCCTATAAAGAAAAAGATACGAAGATAACTACTAAGAATTGATTGCTAATATACATGTTTTGTATCCTAAAGTAAACAATCATAAGCCAAAAGTACATGATCAAAAAACTAAATATCGGAAGAAAGTGTGCTTACTCTCCAGAGCCAAGAAACTCTTGTGAAGATATTAGACTTCTATAAACAGTTAGCTGCAAGCTTCCCACCCCTTCAAACACTTTATCAGATGCAAGCGTCTCTTTATCAACAGAACAATTTATCGATTCTTGGCTGAATATATGTTCATCTCCCGAAGATCCATGGAGCTCTGATAAAACAGTTCATAACTTATTAAGATGAATAGAAACACTAAAACATAAATATACATAATCTATCAATTGACGTACATGATCTCAACTGAAACATAATATACATAATCTATATATAGCTAAAGTACATAAATGAGAAGCTAAAGTACATAATCTAGAAGCTAAAGCACATAAACCAGAAGCTAAATTACATAAACCAGAAGCTAAAGTATATCAACGAGAAGCTAAAAGTACATAATCTAGAAGCTAAAGTACATAAACCAGAAGCTAAAGTACATCAACGAGAAGCTAAAGTACATAAACCAGAAGCTAAAGTACATAAAGTACATCAACGAGAAGCTAAGAGTACATTAACAAGAAGTTAAAGAACATAAACTAGAAGATAAAGTACATAATCTATAAGCTAAAGTACAAGTTTTAAAAATCAAAACAACGTTAAAATATGAGATAAAGTACATGATTCATCACCTAAAGCACATGTGCGCAAAGTTCATACACAACTTATTCCTAAAGCAGAAAGTATTTTAATCTAAAGTACACAATTCATCACCTAAAAGTACAAATTTTAGACGAGTTTTTACACAATTTCGCAATTTATAAAAACGTGCATACATTCAAAAGCATAAATTCGAACCGAAAATGATACCTGAAATAGTAACCATGGCGGATAAAACAACAGTAGCTTCGGAATAGCCAAATTTACCGGAAAATTCCAAAAATTAAACGGCGATGTAGCGATTGCAAGTGAATGTTAATAGTATGTAAACAAATTTGGGAAAAATTTGACAGAAGTGGAAGAATTGTGAAGCTTGATTATGAAAGATTGAGGAGAGAGAAAGTGGCAGTCGACTGAAAAAAGGGATAAAAGGGGAAGGGGGAGAGAGAAATTGTTATTTGCAGTAAGAGAAATATTTTAATTAGTGGCAGTTACTTCTTTTTATTTATTTAATGGACCGGTTTTTGTGATTGTTTGGTGGAGCCGGTTGCGGCCAGCTCAGCGAGAGTACATACACTCGACTCCACCCAATAATTTTGGCACCCGGTCCAATGAAATACAAGCGAAAATTTTAGTGTTAACTAATGTTATTAATAGCGTCCGGTTCACGTTGATACAACTCCCCGCACGAAAGCTCAACTACAACGGAAAATGCAAGCACCCGCAACCACATATTAAGTGGAACCAGGAAAGAGCACGTCAATCGGCAACAACTATAAGAATTCATTAACACCTTTGTATTTGAGAAACAGTAAACAGAGATGCAGGAATCATCAGAAGATTACTTATGAATGAATCATTAGATTCAGTTGTCAAAACATCCATCCTTTCCCTCACTATGATGAACTTTATTGCCATTAATTAGTTAATACAAATAAAATCGAAACAAGGAAGTCATTGGCGTATTTCTCCACCGAAAATAAGTATTACGAATATGTCAAAAAGGAACACATTGACAATGCCGTTCTCACAAGGACCACTTAGCTTCGAATCCTCAATTCTCACTCCCTTTTGGTTTCGACTTTTGCTTTTTCAAATCCAACGACCCTAAGCCTTTACCTAATCCAGCAGGGGCGTCATGTTTTGCTACTTGAGAGTTCCCTTCACTCGAATTGCCAGAGTCATCTACAGTCTGGTCCTTTCTTTCTTTTGCATGCTTATTCACTTGCTCGTCATTTCTGGATGTCATCCCTGAATGTTTAACGTTCAGAAGTTGACTCGCTGGTTGGGAAGGGGTAACATGAGCACGTGCTGTATGTCCCTTGGCTGCAGCTTTCTTTCGAACCACCGCTGCAGCTTGAGTCCTTTCATCGAACCCTTTCCCTCTCAAAATCTTGTTCACTGAAGTAGTAGAACCTGATCCTCCAGCTACAGCCTGCAATTCCTGCCAATTTTAAGAAAGAAGAATGATGTCTGAATGCCACATATGGACGCTAAGAAGAGAAAAGTATATTTTGGACAACAATCCCCAGATGGACTCAGCAAGAAGCAGAAGACCAGACTTATCAAATGTGTCATCAAGTATCTTCCACAGTATAAAAATTTAAGAGTAAATTTGAAAATCTTCAGAGCGGAACAGTCAAGATTCAAAAAAAAAAAGACTATTGCTTGAAGACCTAAAAAAAGGAATTTAAAGCAATGAATAGTCCAAAAATTCTAAACCCGGAACTGTATATCGTCTTTCTTTTTCCTATAGAGACGGATTCAGCAGCCATATATGTAGGAGAATCACATAACAGAAAATGCATCACCAAGACATCTTTTCATGTGTAGCTACACAAGAAATCAAGGAGAATTCCACGAAGAGGAATAAGTTTACCTTCCAGATATCAGCAACTTTCTGAGTGGTAGCGGCATCAAGAGTTTGCGCCTTTTGCTTCTGTGCATTCATCTGTCACATGAAAGCAGACATGACAGTTGGCAACCAGAATAAATCGAGAATAAAGCTTTCCAACTACAATTGGCACAAATGCTCTCGTCTCATAGAAGGAAGAAGTCATCACCTGAAGTTCGCGCATCTTGAATGTATTCATCCAGTTTTGTGAGTCACGAGTCCTTGAATCCTCCTCACCAAGTTGTTTCACAAGTATTTCATAAGTTCTCTTTTCATGCTGTTACACCGAAAAATCATGAAATTAACGATGCAATCAACTTCATAAGAATCTGCCTCACAATGATTTCTTAAAATAAACCAACATACCGTATGCGAGAGTTTGTAGAGACCCATGCAATTACAAGCAATAGCAAGAGCATGGTAACAGACTGCAGTTTGAATATGCTCCTCACCAAGAAGTCTCTGATTCTTCTTCAAAGCTTCGTGCAGGAACCTAAGAGCTGTGTTCATATCCTCAATATCTTGATACATCATTGCAACATTAATGAACGTTGCAGCCACATCAGGATGATCAGGTCCAGAGGACAAGCTCAAAAGAAGCAAAGCCCTAGACATGTGACGTAATGCAAGCTCCGTTCGGTTGAGGCCATGATAGAAAAGAGCCATGTTGCCATAACTGCATAAATCACGAAAGGGAAGTGTCAGAATAGAAAACCAGGTTCTACAAGAATGATGAACAAGGTGAAATGCTAAGAGATGAAGTGCCCCTGAATGCACAAAGCACAACAAATCAGAATAGACACCTGTGAGCTGTATCAGGGTGATCCAAACCAAGACAGCGTTCATTAATAATGAGTTCTTTGTGCTGCTGCATGATGGCTCCAGCCATGTCCCCAGCATGATATAACACCATTGCAAGGTACCTAGTAAGGAAATAAAAAAAATAAAAAAAATAAAAAAGATAAGCTTTGTCAATGCACTACCATTTATAAGTACCATTCTTTACATATTGCCGTAAAATAACATCAAAGAGGAAAAGTATACATCGTTTTTGTTGGGAAAAGAAGGAAACAATTGACTCCCAACCCAACATCACATCAAAGAATCCATATCAAGAATGCAACTCTTTGTTGACTTGTTCATACTTTACAGTTTCAGCATCTCACCCTGCACCCTTTAGCCATCTCATATTCTTCATTTTTCAGTCAAATCATGAAGCGTTGGGGCACACCACTCATTCATGCAAAGTAAAAATGAATATGACGGCAATAATCCAGACTTTAAAGTTAAATTTAGTCATGTTTAATTGCTTCACTCTTTCCATTTCCAATGGAGCCAAAGACTACTTATTCTTTGGTTTTTGGGATATAATGGAATATAGCAAAATGGCTCATAAAACTGTCTGTGCTTCTTAATTTGTGAAGTAACAATCAGTCGGTGCAATTCTCGACGCAATTTTCATTTTGGGTCATCCGTGCGCAGCCTGTCTATGTTTCAATAGGGGTAAGCCTTGCGTGCATCCGACTCCCCCTTACCCCGCCTTATGGCGGGAGCCTTTAAGGCACTGGGGTTAAAGATGTTGTTGTTTAATTGCTTCACTCACCCATCCTCGGATTGACTCCAGGTTGATCAATACTCCGGGGACAGTAAAAATTACTACTCAAAATACTGACGCACTCGTTCAAAAAATAATCTAGTCATGTTCTGCTTACCTCAACACATTTCACATTGATTCCAACTTCATCAATATTCAAGGAGAGGAATAGAAGAAAGTTAATAATTACAACTCATAATATTGAAGCCCTCCACCAAACACGATTTTGGATCTTTCAATTCATTGGATTGTAATTGTGAATGTGACTGTCATACTCGAATAAAATTCGAATTGGAACTATCTAACTCAAAATTATAAGATATTCAAACATTTTTACATAGCAAATCATTTACTCAGAAACACTCAAGGAGACAGCACAAAAATTCAGAAAAATTGGGGAAACTTAGTCGGGTACACGAAATGACGGGTAATTAAGAGTACAACAGTGAAGTCTGGAGG
Source organism: Spergularia marina (assembly GCA_963680865.1). Classification (NCBI taxonomy): domain Eukaryota; kingdom Viridiplantae; phylum Streptophyta; class Magnoliopsida; order Caryophyllales; family Caryophyllaceae; genus Spergularia; species Spergularia marina. The sequence goes on along the minus strand of OY804554.1, from coordinate 27,589,105 downwards.
GAAGTAACCAAGCAAAAGTGGAAGGAAATCAAGTTACAGGTTTTACAGATTTTCGAACACGCTGAAAAGTTTACTACAGTAGCTGGAAATGAGGAAAGGTGAGGTCAAACAATAACAATAATAATGGCCCTTGGAAGACTATTCTATGAAGTCATTCTCAAAGCAAATTTAATTTTGACTCATCCGGAAACAAACTACCATTTCCAACTTCAGTAACAGCGATAAGAAAAACATAGAGCAAGTGACTCGTAATCTAAGAGCAGTGGGTCCAAATAACAAAACAGAAAGCAGGGGACCTCATAAGTTCAAGACGATTACGTAAGCAAAGGCCTCGGAGACAGACAGCGTGTAAAGTAAGAATGTTATGGATTGCATTTATACACAGAATGAATAAAGTCAAATACGTAGCAATTCCATCAGGTGTCAAACTAACCATCAGTCAGGACTGCTACTTTAGGATAACTGAGCATCCGGTTTCAAGAAGAAAAAAAAAAAAGGAAGAAATTTTCACATATGTGGGTATGCATTCAATACAGTTAGCACAGCAAAAATAAGAGGAAAAAAACAGCTTTACCGTACCTACAACAGTTGGCAACCTCTCTATGCATTGGGCCAGTAACCTACACAATTTTATACCAACCTTAGTAGCTACTAACAATAAAGAATCCAATAAAAGAATACAAATCATACAGAGAAAGTGTACCTGCTGCAATATAGAAAATGCCTCAGAAAATAATGTATACGCTTCACCAAGCATTCCCTGTAAAGAGACGTGGAGGCATTAAAAACGAGGCTTGTAGCCTCCTGTGTGACCACCACAGAATCACAACACATGCCCGCACACACAGAAAAGATGAAGTGGTCACACAAATAGTTATTATTAAGGAAATCCAGAGTTACTTCCATTGCTTCAATTAAGGTAGTAGTCTGGAATCTACTCTCCAGAGATTACTCTACACAAGTCTACCTTACAGGCAATATCACCAGAAATTGTAGAAGTAAAAACACTCCTGAACCTCATTTCAGACTCTTGACTCTCTTTCCAAAGTTCAGCTTTTCAGCTTAGTGTAACCACTTCTCCCAAAAGTGGTGGGGGGGGGGGGGGGGGGGGGGCTCATAAAGCCGTGCCAGCCCCCCATACTCCTTGCTACCCCCCCCCCCCTCCCACCCCAAGCAAATTCCCAACAGGTTAGGTTTGCAGACTAGGGATTAGGTCACAAAAAAGACAGATCTAACCGCAATGAATTCAAAAGCAATTAAACGTCGCACCCTAGAGCACTATTATTACTGCCTGAGTATCATACAAACGGGAGGAGAGTGACATACCTCCGCCAACTGCACCTTTCCGGTCTCAACAAGATCCTTTGCTTCTGAGCAAATAGGAATAGAATGCTTCACCACTGGCTGGAGATCCAATACATCTGATGTTTGAAAAGGCAAAGCATCACCAAGATCATACTTGCGAGCTGCAAGGCTAACTCCAATCTGACATCGCAACAAAAATCAATGAATCATCCACACAAAATCTATCTGCTGGATAGTAAATCTACTCAAGTATGCTTATGCCATGCAACAAAACTTCTACCCAATCCCCAGATACTTCAGGTAAAACCTCCAATTGCCAAAACATTCATGGAGAATAACAAGCCCAAGAACAAGGGCACGAGCACACGGCCCAAACATTTCCCGAGAAAAATACATTGTTAGAGAGGGTAAGATAAATCGTTGACCTACCAAATCCTGAACTTTGAAGACAAAAACATTGTAGGAAAGGCAATGTAGCTACAATGACATAGGCTCTATGATGGATGGCAGTAGAAGTCATTCACAAGCATCTTTTGGGTCAAACCAAACTACAGAGTACATACAATGCCTAGATATTTTGGTTGAAAGGATGGTACCATTTGCCACTGGTCCCTCTACAAGCTGGGAAAAAATTGTTTGGGTAATATGTGAGACAAAAGGGAGTAGAGCGGTGGCGTCGCGCGTGGAGGCTCGGCCGGCCGGCTCAAGGCAGAGAAGCTGGTGGTGGTGGATTCGGTGGTCGTGGTAGTTAGGTCTGGCCGATGGCAGGGATGGGGTGTTATGTGGGTGAGGAAGAGGGGAGGAAAGAAAAATGAGTTTTGAGATTGGGGATTTGATTTATTAATTATATTAAATCTCAACCTTTCATTTTTGTGATGCAATGGTCGGGAGGGGTTCTTATGATTCTCATTTCTTTGATAAAAAAAGTTTTACTAGAAATAAGGAAACAAGTGAAGCCAAGCGTCCAAATTGCACGGCAACTGCTAGCTACAATAGGCTGCAATTTCTTTAGCTCGGCACCAACAATTCAAAGTAAACACAATCCAATCTAAGAATGTTTTTATTAAATCAGCACCAACGATTCAAAGTAAACACTTTACAATCATCAGTCTCCAAAAGAGATTGATACAGGTAAGTTAAAGCAAACTCAGATACCTTTAAGCAGAGATTGCGAATAACCGAAACTTTCTTGACCCGTGTCCTTGCATCATCTGGCAAATCAAACTACAGAGAAAAGTTTACAGCAATTCCAATGGCAAATCTTGCTAAATGGCTTTTAGCAACGATCAAAAGGTTAAAACCAAGTCATACAAACATCCCAAGTGTACCTGATATTTGTATTTAGTAAAGTCCACTATTTCAGACCACAACCTCTCAGAGCTCAAGCCCAAGTGAGAAGATGAACTCGATCGAGTCGATGCTCCATTCTTCCACCTGCATTTTCCCCTAAACGACTTTTGATGTCCACCCTGCTCCTGCACAAATTTGAAAGGACATTTAAGGCAAGAGTACTGACTTCTTTCCAGAAAGTAATTTTACAAAAAAAAAAAAAGTGCCAAAGAAAACAGAAATGCCATCATAGAAATTTAACAGCCGAGTACTTCTCCTAACAAGAATTGTGGATGCTGAAAGTCAGAGACGAAGAAAGATGAAAACAGAGTTCCAGAGTATCTTACTTTCTTTTGGGACCGGCGCGGCACAATGCTGCTGTCGCTTTTTTCCTGACCAACTTGAACATCCCCAAAAAAACAGTTGAAGAAATGTGAAGTAGCAGGCCCAAGTTCATGGTCCTCCGTATCTCTTAAGACATCCTGCAAAACCACAACATAAATGCTCAGAACACTCCGCTTGGGTCATCACTCATCATATATGGTTTGGCCATCTATACCATTCTGAAAAATAAGATGTTTAAGAATGTATATTGGATTGAAGAAGGGATAGACAATGGAAAATAGAGAGTATATTATAAGAAAAATTATTCAAAGAGAATATTTCTGTTTAAAAAATGACAGGGTGCTTTTTAAGAGAGATATCGACAACCCTTTCTTGATTTTACCTGCAATAAATTTGAAAAAAAAGCTAGTGCATATGGCTAAAATACTAAACAATTGACCAGGGAGTAATGAACAGAATAATTAAGTCTATAATTGTTGTTCACAAAATCTAATGGGGTAGATATTCACACAGATTAATTAGTCAGAAATAGCATGTTCTCTCTGCTCCTGGTCCTTTAACGGGAATTTCCAATGGTAAGTTAGTGACATCATGAATGCTGATTGTCTCCAAGATAAGAGTCGCATAGAATAAGAGTATAAAACAATTCTCGCTATAACTATTACCTTCAGCAAGTGCTTTGCAGACCTTACTGCAATCTCATTAACGCAAAGATCCCAAAGATGGGGCATATGCCTGGTCCCTTCAGCAACCTGACCAGTTAAACAAAAGAATCAAAGTCAATTTTATAATCTATTATTTTCCAGCTAAGTATTACGGATATATGTTAATATAAACACCATGACGACCAAAACCTAAGTTTCTTCATCAAATGCTGAGCCACAGCCAAGAGCTTTACAACCCAAAGCTAATGAATCGCAAATGATAACATGATCAAGCCCAAGGCCAAAAGATTTTTCAGGACAATGGGAAATGGCAGAGTCAACTAGAATTGCAAATGCTCTCCAAAACTTGACAGGGCAACCCCATCTTCTACACCACTAGCTAAAGGAACCAGATATACACATCAAAATCCAAATATTCTTCTACTGCCACTATATTCACAAGAAGATATCCAATAAAGGCACTAGGAGAAGGTGTAGTTGGACTTGGAAAAGTTAAACCGTTCCACACAGTCGTCTGTCACTATGACAATGCCCCATCCAAATATACTGAATTTAAATTCACAAGCGATCTCACCTTTCCAATATATCGGACATTGATCCCATGAGCATGGAGTGCTTCAGTAAATGTCTGGCCATCCATTGGTGATACTTCAAGTGTGCAAAGATCTTGAGTAAACTTTGGCAGCACAACATTTGCGAGATACGAACTCGCTTCCCTCACACTATCCTCATCTGCTACTATTTCCTGAAGATACACACACATATTAGTGACCTTTACCTCATCTAGATACAAATTTCATGGTGTGACACAATACGCCAAGACGTCAGAAATTAGTGACTCACTTCAGGGGATCCACTTAAGTTATACTCTGTAAAAACATTTGGATTGAAGCTTATTTCATGTTCAGTAGCAGGGGACATATTCTCTTCAGTCGCACCTTTAGTATTTGCTTCAGAGACATCCTGCATAAAGGTTCAACAGATACTACCACATCATAATGACTTCATATAGACTTCGTCTGAAAACATACAAAATATTATAGGTGCGATCGCGTGAATTTTACTATCACAACACGAAAAGGCTGAGAAAGGGCAAAAGAAAAGGAACTAAATTATAGGATATCAAAAATTTAGGACCGTGAATAAGTTATTACACTGTTACAAGTAGAGGACAAGAGCTAAGAGATGCATGAATCTTTAAAACAAATGTCACCCATTAGCCGTCACGCAGCTTAAAGCGATAGTAATAAGACTGGAATCAATGACTTACAACTCTTCCTAGTACGCAGACGCAGTAACTAACATATCCTAGAGAGAACCAAAAAATATAATCGCAAAAAGTAATCAGCAGGTCTCTATAGGACACTAAATGACCAAGATGCCAGGACTTTACATCAAACAAGCTTCACATTCCCAGAGAAATTTCATCAGAAAGTTACCGAAAGGAAATACTTCCTTAAAACGATACGATGAAAGGACCAGTAGGTCTCACAAATGAAAAGTGCTTTTCACATGTGCAAAATATCAGTTAGACCCAACCCCATAAGGCCGTAACAACATAAGATTTATTCCCAATAAACTTTAGTCAATCCCAGAATGAAGCTTAACATTATAATATCACAATAGAACAAAGCCACACACATTGAACCTGTAATTGCTCTTACAAGGATCTTAGAACAATAACTACATGATATTGAGCCTTCATGATTGAATGAAACATATTTCCTTCAAATATAATGGTGAGCTGCTTACAATCCTTGGAACTACATCGCTTTACAGTCGACGCCAGATAACATCAAAATCACAATGACCCAAACCCTACAAGGTTCGACTGTTTCGAACCTAATGTAGAGATAAGGTCCTCACTAATAGCTTTGTGAAACCAATCCGTCATCAAGGCAGCCATCTAGACCATTACAACTGTACTAGCCAGAGAAGTAATTTGCATAATAAACTATGCATATGTATATAGTCATTATCTTTCGTTCATGGTCTCAGATCTCCAGTTTAATTCAGGCACATGAAGCAGACTACAAGGGTTTATGAAACTTAGACTGCCCAAACACGGACGGGGCGACACCGCTGACACGACACATGTTAACGAGTCTTAACACGTGATATTACTGATTAAGTGGCATGGGGATCTGCCTTACGGAGTGTTTTACCAATTGTCCATTTTAAAGCGGGAGTTCGTGAAAAATCAAACTCCAATTAAGTTTTTAATTCTCATTTTGGTCGGTTTTGGTGGACTCTACCAAATTAAATGATACGTACATGTTCATTCTGCATTGGAGAATGTATCTAAAAGACAGAAAAGTCGGAGGATAGTTGGACAAACAATAAAGATTTCCAGTATCAACGTTTCGTTTTTGACAAGTGAGCGCCAGGACCAACATGCACTTAGTGAAAATCCTAATACTTTCTCATTGCCATCTCTTTCTCTCTATTTAAACTCTTCATGTTCTGAAGTAACTTTCACCTCTTTCTCTATTTTTCATCCCTCTAGGTCTCCATCCTCTCAAGATCCTACCTCCTTTTCTCTTTCACTATGATTTCTGACGAGCTTTGAATATTGCCACTATATATGAGACATGACAGTTTCTGACTTTCTGGTATGTACAAGACGTCTCATTTGCCATGTCGTAACAACGTGCCATGTTGATACGAGACAACAACCCACCTATACATAACTAATCCCACATAACTAAGTTCTATATCAGTTCCATACTAAGCAGATCGGAATCAACCAAATTCCAGAAATTAAGCCAATTGAGAGAAGAACCATTAAAGCCAATAGAGACACATAATATTTAGTGTAATCCGATTCCAGAAAAACATCATGTCAAACTTATAAACCAACAAACAGGAAAAATTCCATCGAGAAAACTAATTACTTTCCCACTTTCCATAATATATGATTTGCTTAAAAGATGCACACTTACTTGGCTGTCAGGAACCACTGGGTTGCTTGAGTCAGTTCCTACATCAACATCCGCAGTTGCACATGCTTCTGCTTCAGAAGCCAAACAATTCTTTTCTTCACAATTCGATTTATTACCAGACCTTTTTGCAGCTTCAACCTTCTTATTGGATGAATAAATGCATTAGAAGAGGTAAGAAATGCGTATTATGTACTACAGAATAAGTTGATGACTCACTTGGCAAAAACCTTTAATAAGCTCAGGCCTCAAAATGCAAAAGCGAGATTTGGGTCCAGTGTAATTTGCATCACGAGGAGTGACTCTCATAAGATCCAGAAGGTAATGCCTAGCATTGAAAAACAAAAAGTAATACATCTAGTCAGTAAAAATAGAAGTGCAATTAAGTTACCATCAGAAAATAGTCAGACTGGTGAAATGCAACACCTAAAGAACAGCCAGAAACGAGTAAACAGAAGTCAAAATGCATATACAGATATTCGTACAGCGTACGATCAAAGATAACCTGAAAACTACCAGTCCTAACATTTTATAAGAAGACCAAAAATTGCCGACTAGTACAATATTGTTCGCATGAATGAACTCTACTATCAACTGAAAAAAAAAAAAAAAAAAAAAAAAAAGTGACTATAGAAGACTTCAGTTAGGGTCAAATTTTCACAGAACATGAGAACAATCAAATAAACACAAATATATGTCTGATTGACACGGCCAATGATGCTTCAATTGGCTTTAAGGCATACAAAAATTGCACGCACATGAAGCCCTTTGTTTTTTGTTTGTTTTTTCTATCAACCCATTCGATCGAGGGTTGTTCTTAACAATTTATGGTGAAGTCCCAAAATCGAGCTATGACAACACATCATAGGAGTGTGCTTAATGAAGAAGAAGTATCATATGAATGCAAGTTTCCTTTTATTAAAAGAACATAACAGAAATTTCAAACATTCACTACACTAAAATAAGAAAGGGACCTCCTATATGGAGCAAACGTGAAAAGAAAGTGCTGAAAATTAAAACAGAAGGACTATAACCAGCAACGTGACATAAAAAACTTCTTTCTTTTGTTTTCCACCACTGCGAACCCCGGTTAGATTCAGGTGTGGGACAGAGGTTCGTAGTATCTGCTAAAGCAGCTATGCAGTGGAACGGAAGGAGCCGCTACCACACAGGCAGTCATCTCACTTGTGCGTCGCAGTTTCCTATTTTCTTTGTGGGTAAATAGGTTGGGCCCCTATAAGAGAAAGCCCCGTAACCAAAGTTGAAATGTCCATATTTGGCCCTAGATGCCGAAGGCTTCCTTGGGGTTAAGAGTTAAGGGTTTTAGCCTTTAGGGTTAGCAAAAGAGTAAATCATAAATACAGAGACGGTAAAATCAAAAAGGAGAACAAAGAGAAAAGAAATCACCTGTCGTCACTGCCCACAATACCCTTGCACTCCACAGGTGCAGCTAGTTTGAAAGAATTTCCAGACTCATCAGATACAGTATGCTCCTTCAAATGAAGCCGTTTGGCAGCCTCAAGTACCTGTCAATAACAACAACTCATTAAGCCATTATCAGCAAGTTAAATAGAGCTCTACAAGAAAACCGATAGACTATGATATCTGAAGCCGTTCAACAATTTTGGTTCCTCCTTACTCTTTAACTGATATGCATAATTGAGAAAGCAATAAAAATATATTTCTTTGAGATGATGTGCAAAGCAAGAAAACAACAATGACCACAAACACAAATGAAATTCTTCATTCCAGCATATCAGTTTGGATTTTTCTCACCTTGCAATGAAACTCTTCATTCCAGCATATCTTTTTCCCATTGTCCACAGAACCATACAAAAGAGAGTCTGATTTATCTCCTTGAAGGATGCCCGGTAAAACACTCTGAAAATACAACCAAAAAAAAAATCAGCTCCGGGTAGCTAAGAGGGGGAAACACAAATCAAAAGGAAAAAGAAAAAGGGCCAGAGAGGCAAAGGTTAACAAAGAATTGTCGACAAGCAAAATGCTTAGGCACAAAGTTTCTTTAAAACCATAATACGATGGAGGCCAATACAAAAAGGACAAGAAATCTGACAATGATAAAAGCATAACCAGATTCATCATACATATGTTTCACTGTTAGATAAGTAGTGCTGTTGTATCACTGAAAAAATTTGCCATTAAGCAAACTGAATAAAGCTAATATCCAATTCTTCCGAAATAGTCTAGCGTGATCAAAATTATGACACATAGAAACCCAAGGAGAATCAAGATTATGCAGCAGACAAACAGTACAGAAAAATAAAAATAAAAAAAATCGATGTTAGGAGTAGCGACTTGAAGAGATAAGATTATCCAGGGCTAATCCTGTAAATAAATAAAAAATGAGAAAATTATAATATAAAATATGTATATAAAGTCTCATACCTGGGCAACCACTCTGTGACCCCTGTAATCGATTATAGCCATTGCAAGATTATACAATCCAGGGACATCCGCCTCCTGGTAAGCCTTGGTGCCTTTCAAATCATTATTTGCAGAAGCATACGTTGCTTCTTCACTATCTGCCAACTGAATTTCTCCTGGAGCATCAAAAGACTCACTGACTGCTCCATTCTCATCCTTTTTGCTTGAGGCATTCAATTCAACCCCATTGCCATTGTCAACTCCGGCATCACATGATTTGTCCACACTTTTACCAGCGGAATCGTGTCGGTGAGTTGTTATATTTGGTTTCACATTAGAGTTTAATCTATGCTTCCTAGGAAGCTGCTCGAGATCAGCATCAACAGCAAAACTGAAGAATATATTGTTGTGTACATACCTAACAAAAGCACATAAACACGATATAACGAATTAAGTGGCAGCTTTGATAATATAAACATCTAAGTATCAGGGACTAACTCATATGGTAAGAGAACAGCGAAGGATATCTTCAATGACACATTAACAACAAAACCAAAGAAAGACATTAAGCAATTTTAGGACATACTACTTTCACAAAAAGGAAGTCCCCCCAATGATGGGTCAAAAGTCTGTACACTCTGAAGTCTGAACAATTAAAGAGGTTCACGAGAAAGAATTTCAAGGACAATGTAAATGTGGTCTATTAAAAAGCAGTAATAATGTCACAGGCAAACAAAAACAGGTTGTTTCTCATTTCCCACTACCCAGTATATTAATACAGCCATACGTACATGTGAAAGCATTCAGGGTCTGTTGGATTAATTGGAGGTATGCATCTGTTAATAACGCCAATAGCACCGTTCATAGCAGCCTCAACGAAATCAGAAGTAACTTTATAAAGTGCTCTATCCCGTAAAATCCTGGAAAAAAGATAAGACCCAGAATTTAAAATTGAAGGAAAGAACAATGAGCTTCATATGATGGCAAAGAAACACTAATTGATGTTTGTACCTTTCCTGAGGATTCGTATGTGGAAACTCCCGGCAGGACTGCAATTCTTCATTCCAATCCCTTTGCATGCCAATTAGCTCACTTCCGTATGTAAGTGTGAGTGAATTCTCCGCCCTGGCTGCGTCACGTCTATGATCTGCAGGATAAACAAATGAGAACATAACTCAACGAAACATGTCTGTTAGAAAAATGGTACTTGACCAAATTGGAGCCCACCCAGACCTAACAATGCCCAGTATGCTTAATAGCAGTGAAATCAATGAATTCCAAGATATTGACAAAAAGAAAGGCAGGATCCAGACAAAAAGTAGAGATTTTACAAAGACACTGGACTACTCAAAGCTTCTGGGCTACAGGCTTTAAATAATGAAAAATATTTTTCTGTGAGAACGAGATTGTAAAGATTGAAGGACACGAGAGGGGTGACTCCCACACAAATACAAAGGACACTAAGGAGGCAACTCCGTAACTCCCATGTAAGAAAACAACACCAGCAAGGATGACACCAAAACAAAAGGAGAGCGGGATGACTAACCTATAGAAGTATGGTGGGTAATCGTAAGTACAAAAATAAGAAAAAGGCAAGTGGGTACCAAGGAGGCAACTCCGTAGCTCTCATTAAAAAAATAATTAAAAAAAATAAAGAGAGAGATAGAGAGAGAAGACACCAGCACCACATACAAAAGAAGAGCGAGATGGTTAAGCTCTCGAGCTATCGTAAGTAATCTTAACTATAAGAACAAGAGAAGTCAAGTTCCAATGAGAGTGAAGCACATGACACAAACACTACAACAACTTCCAGGAAAGCAGAATGAGAACTCCTGATGAGTGTATGTGTTGAAGAAAAGAGGTATACGCATGCATCAAATTTCTTGATACAGATATGACATACTCCAGCCCTATTAAACTAATCATACAAAAACAAATGCAGCGCCATGAAAGGCCAACAGTGAATTCATGAAAAAGCTGAAAGTGACACAAAATGACTAAGAGTCCGGAAAACCGTGACACACACAGACAAAAACCAACTGAAAACCAATAGGATCCCGCGTGACTCATAGGCCAAATACTAAGAACTATTAAAATGAATTACATTAGTATGTAGAGCTACTCAAAATGTTAAGCGGATACATAATATCACATTTTTACAATTACATGAGGCTAAGTAGTCATTACCAGGTAAAGGATATGAAGCAAGCCATGAATTTGGTGGTAACAATGACTGAACATTTTCAAATGGGTGTGCAGAAGCTTTCTGCTCCAAAATCTCCCTAAAGGCTTCACAAAACAGAGGAACTGTAAGTAAAGAGAACCTCAAAATCTCCAAACCACAGCTCATCAATATTTAGGAAACTTTTTACCTTTCTTAAATTTAGGGCTAATCTTTTGAAGGAGTCCAATAAGAGTAGTCGCTTCAAAAGCATTTTTGCCTGGCCTAGGATCTAAGGAGCTTCCCGAAGTTGAATTGATGTAGAACACCCTTGTTGTTCCAGTGATGCAAAACTTGCTTCCTTCCAGGGTTACGACATCCAGATAAATCAAGTCACCAACAAGCCTGACAAAAAAAATAACAAGCTTGAGTCAAAAAGTGACCACATCAAAGGCCCTCTTCTGTTCATCCAAACAGCCACAGTAAACTATATTGAAAAGCACAGAAATTTGTGAGAAAGCTTAATGATTCACCTTCTATGACTTGGTGGAGGGTTTAATGATGAGAACACTACACTTTCAACACATTTTATCTCTTTTGAGGAAGAAGAGAATAACTTGCTAAGAGAGCTACTAACATCCTCCATAAAACCATAATTATCCAGCTCCGGAATTCCTGCTTTCTCGGAAACTACAGGCAAAAAGATACACAGAAATTGTTGAAACTGAAATCATAAAAGTAAAATCAAACAATTAATCATGGAAAAAATTTATTAATGAACAAGGGAAAGATACATGAGTGGTCAACAGATAAAGAGTTAATTATAGGTTCCCGCAATAACGCTGCAGAATCATGAGGGGCCAGCTGACTTAGCGCATAAAGACGAAAAGTAAAGAACGGTGAGTATCAGCTGACTTAGCTCATAAGGATGTGAAGTAAACACCGACAAGTATTTATGGGTTATATTCAAAACACTGCAAAGCATAGGTTCAAAATTACCAACCTTGTTTGCCCTCAGATGTACGTGATGTTTCATGCTGCAGAGCCAGGGATGTTGAGAGCGATGCGTGAAGGGTTGAAACAGAAAGCAATTCCCGTGTACGGTGGACATGAAATCGCACTGATCTATCATCATAATAAGCTGCAACATGTTGAGTGTTAGAAATTTCACACACAAGAGACCTTCATTATAATCACCAATATAATTACAAGATTACAATATTTTTTTAGCCATCACACGTGCACCACACAAGAAAATCACAAACGTATAAATGTCAAGATGTTGTGAAAATATCATCCATTTTTGTTTAAAGACAGAATGATTTGCACAATTTCAGACAGATTCTTGGGTTCAGGGAGAAAGTCCAACACATTAAAAAGTATTTATTGTCACCAAGTGGGCTCTCAATCTGCCTTTGCCTATAAGAAAGAACCGAAAGAACCAGTTATTATTAGCGATCACACATTTTTGATTGATAAAACCTCTATTTACTAAAGTTTCCACTAAAAGCCTACAGATAGACTGTTTTGCCAAATATCAGAGAACCTACCAGAAACCATTTCCAAGGAACAATCACCGGCTGTGATATCAGCGACTTCAGAAATTTCATTGTAATCTTCTAAAGAGTGGACGACGCCATCTTTTGTGTGCAACAGCAAATCATAACAGGTAAAGAAACAAGTTTCAGGTGCATCAAGAAGAAACTGTCTCACGTCCATCACCGAATCACCGGGGTTCAGCTGCTCAACAGTACAAAACGTATTAACAACACTAAAGTCGAACAAATAAACAAGTAGAAAAGGGCACAGCTATTATGAGCAAAAAAAAAAAAAAAAAAAAGATACAATATAGAGAAGGTGGAATGCTATGAAATCAAATTGAGTTGGCTTACTGACTTGTAACTCCATCTTGTCACCGCCGCCGAGGGTCTTGACCGAAACCGGGTAAAGATGAAGTTCACCTAGGGAAACAAGAAAAAGGTCAAAAGGAAAGGTAATAATAAGAAAAACATGAAATATTATGTTTTAGTATCAAAATCATGATTACCACACCATTACCTTGCCTAGGGAGATTGTGCGGTTCAGACTGGGTATGCTCTGAAGCGGTACTAGCAGGCGCATCAGTAGCAACAACCCCGTTGGCTTCAATCACTTGAGGAACAAGATTTTCAGAAGACACGACGGTCGCTTGGGTAGGATTGTTAGATGCATGTGATCCCCTTCTGTTTCTACCTTTATTTGACTTGCCCGCCATTGAGATACTATTCTACAAACTCTAACCACAAACTCCCTGTCCACCCAAAACAATCCACTCACTTTTCATAATATGCAATTTTTCAAACTACTGTATATATCAAAACTTAGCATTTGCAATTACCAGAAATCAAATACAATTAAAACGGGGCTAATTATACAGAAAAAGGATTCAAGATTAACCTCTACAGTTTGCTTAAAATTCACGATTTTGAGGCCGAAAATGCACGATTGATTTGGGTGAATTGCTCAACTCATCAGAAGATCCCAACTGCTCCTCTTCCCACTATCACTAAATAACTTCACTTCCAATTTGCTAAAGTCTTCGTGCGCGTGTGTTTTGAGTAGCTAAGCGGCTGCCAATTCAATTCATTTCTGTTTTTCTTTACCAAGGGTTTAGGGTTTAGAACTTTATAGGTTGGGCCTATACATTTCTTGAACAGAAAACCTTGCTTAACTGAATAACTATCCATGGACTATTGGACGAGATTGCCCCTTGAGATTTTTTTTTCCCCCCTTCCCACGCTCAAGGGTCTGTTTGGTCTTGCTCCAATATCTATAATCCAAAAGCTAAACTGAGCTCTTTAAATTCCTTCACAATCACCCTCGAACCTCTTAATATCACTCGCTGAGCATTGACACGGTTACTCTTAATCATGTGATTAACACGCGGTCTCATGGCTTGCTCTAATACATATCATATCTCGCGATATACATCTTGCAATGTTCATGTTAATTAAACATATCTGACCTTTAATTTGCTTAAGTACATACAATTCAGAATTAGTGGGAATCACACCAATTTTCCGTTACTGAAGTTATTACACGTTCATGAGTAACCGGGCATGCAATGTCGGAAAGGGGCAGTCCAATCTAATTAATCTAATGTATATATTTTAAAAAGGAACTATTACGAAGCTTATAAAGAGTCCAAATAAGGAGAAATGTTAGAGAGTTCATGAAATGAAAATTGGTTGATAATACACCAATTAGAATATCGTGAATTAGTCTAAAACAATATGAAATGTTGAGAGTACATTAAATAAAAAATGATTGATATTACACCAATCGGAAATAGAAAAAAAAAGCTTATGATTGGTAGGAAAGACTCCAACATAGACCAAAAAAATATAAAAATGGTGAGAGTCCAATTAATAAGTTATATTAATATTTTAACAAGATGGGAAAGAATACACGAATCAGAAAAATGTTAGAAGTGTTTATCAAATAAGAACTCGTGAGCAAATTAGTGAAAGTTCATTATAACAAGATCACGTAAAGATAGAATTGAACATCATTTAATCACCGGAGATGTACTTGAATTTGAAGAGATGAAAAAATGGTCAATATCTTAGAGAATCACCACCTAGTACAAAATTTAAATTCGATAGTCACATTAATATCCGATAACCTTTGAAATGCTAGTGATTCGATTTGATCATACATCTAATAAAACCTAAGGAGACTTTAGATATTGGCAAATTTGTCAAGCTAATTCACACTTGTCGATTGAATAATGGAGGCTAAAGAATTGCAAGAAGAATTATTGTCATGCCATGTTAATATGCTAATTAACATTCTTAGAGATCTGGGAGGGAATTCTCAAAAGTTTAGAGATCATTGTCACGTCAATATGTAGAAATGGGTATTTTATTAATGTCAAAGTTGAGTTATTTGTAAAAGATAACGTTTATGAGTTATTTGGAACATTAAGTTTCCCTTGCGTTTCTTTCTGTTTTGTTCTCTCCCGTTCATTTGCGTTCAATTTTTCTCTTCCAAACAAAGTGTAAGTGTCTATTTGAAGCAAAAATAGGGTAGAATGAAGAGACGATTGAAGCACAATTAAGGAGACTTTAGATATTGGCAAATTTGTCAAGCTAATTCACACTTTAGATATTGGCAAATTTAAACATGAACAAGCAATCTCCAATTCTCCATACAATAAGGATAAGTGAATAACAATCAAATACATACTAATATAAGGGGAGAGGAAGAAATTATATTTTTGGCATCAAGAGATTGAGATTGAGGATGAGGAAGATTATTGGAGACAAGAAGGCCGACTTTGGGATATTTGTCCTTGAACTTGAGCTCCCAATCCGCAAGGACCTCTAGCTCAGCTTCGGAGAGGCCGCTGGTGTTGCCGGTAAGGTGTTGAGGATCGAAGGACATGAGAGCCAGGGCTCTTGTGGCATCCTTACCAGCAAACATGGCGTAAGAACCTCCGGGACCATAGAATATTCTGCCTCGAGAAACGTCATAGATCTGTCCCCTTATCGCCATCAGCAAAGGCTTCTTTGGGTCGGATCCGTCGTACACCTTGAGTTCATCCTCAGTCACGTCTCCAAGCTGCACCGGCTCCCGCCTCATATCCTCCTCGAAAACCTCCTTCATGTCTCTCACTGCCTTGTAATCGTCTACCGCCACGAACATCCCGCACACAATCTGTTGTATATTTTAATAAAAAAATATATTATTAATTAAGTTTCTTGTTTTTTTTTCAACAAGCCTTAACTCACGTATTAAGATATTATGGAGGCATTTGTTTTGGAATATTATATGTTTTATAATAATGAGGGAATAAATCATGACTTTAATCCTTAGTGAAATTTGCCGTTTATCTTCAAAGCTCTTAGTTGACCGTTTTCAAACTTGATTAGCCCAGCTTTTGATTTGCCATTTATTTGATAATTATCACTTTTACATCAAGGCTTTTATTATGGCTTTTACTCCATAGTTTTGAACGTTGGGCATTATTAGTGGAAGATTCTAGTTACGCAAGTTGGAGCTGCACATATATATATTTGTACATACTATATGACTTAGACATATACACTTACATAGTTTCCGAGACTACTCTTGTCTTCCCATGATAATATAAAATTGGTTTTTCCCTTATCCCCCCTTAAATACTTGGACTCTATAATCAAGGTGTTTCGGTGTGTGTAGAGCTTCTCCTCTCCAATACGCAGATTGGGGAGTGTCAGTGTAGCTGGGGTTTTATCCTGGGGACGACGCGCCACAAACTCTCTGCATTGTTACTGGAGGGCGTGAATCGTCTTGAGGAGAGCTGATTATTTCGCGACTCTCCCAGCTTATTTTCCAGGATCAATATTGTATTATATTTCTAATTATTATTATCAATATAATTATTCGTATTATTCAATTTTATTTTTCAGTTTATTTTCCTACAATCTCAAGACGAAACATGGACCCTTCTACAAATACATTACCCACTTCCACTCCTACCGACTTCAACAAGCCTTTCAAATTTACCGGTGAACATTTTAAGCGTTGGTCAAGGAAGGTGTTGTTCTATCTCAAGCTGATGAAGGTGGTGTGGATTTTGGATGCCAAAAATCCTACCAAAAAGGAGACCGACCAAATGAGCCCCGAGGAGCTAGAAGCCCACAACAAGGAAGTCGAAAAGTGGAAGAACGATGAAGAGGATTGTAGAAATTATCTTCTTAATTGTCTTTCTGATGAACTATATGATTTTTATGCTAACTTTTATTCTACAGCTAAAAAGATCTGGAGAGCTTTGCAAAAGAAATATGACACTGAAGAAGCCGGAGCGAAGAAATTTGCATGTAGCAAATTTTTCAATTTCAAGATGGTGGACGACAAGCCGGTGGTGTCACAAATTCAAGAGCTACAAAAATATGTCCATGAGATCCAGGCCGAGGGTATCACCGTTGATGAACAAATGCAGGTTGCAGCGATCATCGACAAATTGCCACCCTCATGGGCCAAGTTCCAGAAGAGTCTACGTCGTAAGCAATCGGAGTTGAAAGTTATTGACCTTATGACAAGAATTCGAGTTGAGGAAGAGTCACTCAAACGTGACAAGGTCGCTGATAATGGTAATGTTGATTCCACAAAGGTAAACTTCATCACTTCTAATGAGGACACCCCTAAAGGTCATAACTCACATAAGAGTGGTAACTTTAAACCTAGAGGAAAACCCTTTAAAAATAATTCCCGTAACAACACTTATCAAAACTACCACAAGAACCACTTCAACAAATTTGGAAACAATCATAACAACTTCTTTAATAAGAACAACCATAAAAACCCACGTGATATTAAGCCTCAATGTTTTGAATGTGGGAGATATGGTCACATTGCTAAATTCTGTAGAGACAAGAAAAAGGGACCCAGACCCAAAGCAAATATGGTAGATGAACCTTTAGTTGCCATGTTGACCGAAGTATGTATGGTGGAAAATTATGAGGGATGGTGGATCGATACGGGAGCCTCTAAACATGTTTGTCATGATCGTAATTGGTTTAAAAATTATCATCCAGCCGATACTAATCGGACGGTCCTTTTAGGAGACTCACACTCTACTAATGTTCTTGGTTCTGGTGATGTAGAAATTAAGTTTACTTCAGGAAAAGTTTTGACCTTGAAGGATGTCCTCCATACTCCTCAAATTCGCAAGAATCTTGTCTCGGGTTATCTTCTCAACAAGGCCGGGTTTGAGCAAGTTATTAAGTCTGATATTTATTCTATTACTAAGAATAATGTTTTTGTTGGTAAAGGTTATGCATGTGATGGTATGTTTAAGTTGAATGTTGAAATGAATAAAGCTACTACTAGTTCTGTTTACGTTGTGACTTGTGTTAATGTTTGGCATGCTCGCTTATGTCATGTAAATAGTAAGTATATCAAAGACATGAGCCACATAGGTTTGATACCCAAATTAGATAATAAATTTGAACAATGCGAAGTATGTAGCTTGACTAAAATCACCAAGAAACCTCATCCTAAAGTAGAAAGGAGTTCTCAATTACTAGAACTTATACATACGGACATATGTGAATTTGAAGGAATTTTGACAAGAAGTGGACAAAGATATTTTATAACCTTTATAGACGACTACTCTAGGTTCACTTATGTCTATTTGATGAGAAGGAAGAGTGACGCCTTTGATAGATTAACTACTTTTATAAAAGAGGTTGAAAATCAATTTGAGAGACGAATTAAATGTTTTCGTAGTGATAGAGGTACCGAGTATGCTACTCTAGGTCTTATTGATCATATCAAATCCTTAGGGATAGTACATGAAGTAACTCCACCCTATTCCCCTGAGTCAAACGGTGTTGCCGAACGTAAAAATAGGACTCTTATTGATGTGACTAATGCTATGTTAGTAAATTCCGGTGCTCCTAAAAATCTTTGGGGGGAAGCTATTTTGACAGGTAATTATGTGCTAAATAGAGTTCCTCGTAAGAAAACTTTGTTGACACCTTTTGAGTTATGGAAGGGTAGAAAGCCTAATGTTAGTTTTTTCCGTGTCTGGGGTTGCTTAGCTTATGTACGTAAAACTGATCCCAAAATTCCCAAGTTGGGGATTAAGGCCACTAGATGTGCATTTATGGGTTACTGTTACAATAGTAAAGCTTATAGATTTCTAGACATGGAGCATAATATTATAATCGAATCTCTAGATGCTATTTTTCATGAAGATAAATTTCCTTTTGGAAATAGTGGGGGTGTGGAGAAATCTATTAGAAGTCATTTAGTCCCTTCACCTAGTACGTCTAGATCTAATGGTATGTTAGCAGACGGATCTCCAAGGAGGAGTAAAAGGGCTAGAGTAGAGAAGGACTTTGGTCCTGATTTTTATCGTTATGAAGAGGAGGATGATTTACAAGGATTTATTTGTATGATCGAAAATGAACCAAATTCTTTAGCTGAAGCTTTTTCTTCTCCTGATGCTAACTTTTGGAGAGAGGCTGTTAATGATGAAATGGAATCCCTGATAGCTAATAAGACTTGGGTTTTAGTGGAGTTACCACCAGGGTGTAAAACCATAGGTAATAAATGGGTACTTAGAAGGAAACGTAAACCAGACGGTACCATAGAAAAATTCAAAGCTAGACTTGTAACCAAAGGGTTTCATCAAAAGGTAGATATTGACTTTTTTGACACTTATTCTCCAGTTGCTAAAATTTCTTCTATTAGAACTTTAATTGCTGTTGCTGCTATTCATAATCTTTTAATTCATCAGATGGATGTTAAAACAGCTTTTTTGAATGGTGATTTAGACGAAGAAATTTACATGGATCAACCTGAGGGTTTTGTTCAACCTGGGTTAGAGAATAAAGTGTGTAAGTTGGTTAAATCTTTGTATGGGCTAAAACAAGCACCTAAACAATGGCATAAAAAATTTGATGATTGTGTTTTAGCCGACGGTTTTGTTGCTAACGAAAGTGATAAATGTGTTTATTATAAAAGAGTTGGTGATGATAGTGTAGTCATGTGCTTGTATGTTGATGATTTGCTTATTTTTGGCACTAATATGACTATTATTGCAAAAACTAAGAGCTTGCTTTGTAAACATTTCGATATGAAAGATATGGGAGAAGCAAATGTGATTCTTGGTATGAAAATACAAAGGTGCTCAAAAGGTATATTTCTTGACCAATCTCATTACGTTGAAAAAATATTAAAGAAATTTAATTATTATGATTGCAAACCTAGAAATAGCCCTTTGGATTCACATATTCAGCTGTATCCTACCTTGGATGACTATGATGTTATTAATCAAAAAGAATATTCTAGAATAATTGGTAGTTTAAGATATGCTGCAGATACTACTAGATCTGATATTAGTTATGCGGTTGGAGTGCTAAGTCGTTTTACTTCTAGACCTAACAATGAACACTGGTTTGCTATTGAACGTCTAATGGGTTATCTCAAGAACACCATGAACTATGGTATTCTATATAAAAGTCATCCTGCTATACTAGAAGGTTTTTCTGATGCTGACTGGAATTCTCTAGCCGGAGACACAATGTCTACCAGTGGTTTTGTATTTTTGTTAGGTGGTGGTGCAATTAGCTGGCGGTCCAAAAAGCAAACGATAATTTCGCACTCCACAATGGAAGCTGAGTTGATAGCTTTATCAAATGCCAGTGATGAAGCAAATTGGATACGAAATTTGTTACATGATATTCCCATGTGGGATAGACCTGTGCCTCCTGTTTTGCTCCATTGTGACAGTACCGCAGCTATTGGAAGAGTACACAGTTTGTACTATAATGGAAAATCCAGATCCGTGAGAAGAATGCATGGAATTGTGAGAGGACATTTTTCCAATGGCGCCATAAGTGTAACTCATGTACGATCAGATGATAATCTTGCTGATCAGTTGACGAAAGCTCTAGCTAGAGAGAAGATCGGGAAAGCATCGAGGGGGATGGGACTATTGCCCAAAGATGAGTTAAGTCATGTATGAGGATACCCCATGGGAAAAACGAATCATACTATGACGGTGAGACATGCCATTTATAAATTATTATTTTCTATATATATATAAGGTCCCTCCCTATGGTGCTGGCATGTATACTTGTGGTTTTCGTGGAGGTTGAGCAAAGTGGTATATATATGAGTATAATTTTTGTCTTTGCTCTTAATGATCCTATAGCCTATGTGGGCGGAATGCTTAACCACAAGTGCATTCTTGATAGGTCACCTATATGAGTGTGGAAGTGAGGCCGCTTCTGTGAGAATGAGGGGCACATTCTCTAAAGACACTCATGAATACCAGGATGGTGCACATGGCCAAAACGTGCAAACCTAAGAAGCTGTGAAACACCTAAGGTATCATGTGTGTGACGTTACCAACGTGCCGATGAGAGTTGGAGTTTCAAGGCCGTGCCACTCTAACTCTAGTACGTGGATAATCGAAACACTAAGTAGAGGTTTCAAGGCGGTGCCACCTCTATTATGCATGGTATCTTGTGATATAAGTCCAAGTAAGTTTTATAATTTTTATTAAAATAAGTGGGGGATTGTTGTATATTTTAATAAAAAAATATATTATTAATTAAGTTTCTTGTTTTTTTTTCAACAAGCCTTAACTCACGTATTAAGATATTATGGAGGCATTTGTTTTGGAATATTATATGTTTTATAATAATGAGGGAATAAATCATGACTTTAATCCTTAGTGAAATTTGCCGTTTATCTTCAAAGCTCTTAGTTGACCGTTTTCAAACTTGATTAGCCCAGCTTTTGATTTGCCATTTATTTGATAATTATCACTTTTACATCAAGGCTTTTATTATGGCTTTTACTCCATAGTTTTGAACGTTGGGCATTATTAGTGGAAGATTCTAGTTACGCAAGTTGGAGCTGCACATATATATATTTGTACATACTATATGACTTAGACATATACACTTACATAGTTTCCGAGACTACTCTTGTCTTCCCATGATAATATAAAATTGGTTTTTCCCTTATCCCCCCTTAAATACTTGGACTCTATAATCAAGGTGTTTCGGTGTGTGTAGAGCTTCTCCTCTCCAATACGCAGATTGGGGAGTGTCAGTGTAGCTGGGGTTTTATCCTGGGGACGACGCGCCACAAACTCTCTGCATTGTTACTGGAGGGCGTGAATCGTCTTGAGGAGAGCTGATTATTTCGCGACTCTCCCAGCTTATTTTCCAGGATCAATATTGTATTATATTTCTAATTATTATTATCAATATAATTATTCGTATTATTCAATTTTATTTTTCAGTTTATTTTCCTACACAATCTTGTAAGTTATTATCATCACCACCGCAATTCCTATGAATGCCGTTGGCGACAGCCCCGCATAGTCTTCTATACCTTGCACCACCATTCCAACTAATCCCATTTTCCCTTTTTTTTTCTTTTTTTTGTTAATTAAAATAATAATAATAATGGATTCTTGAGCAACTCCCAGTAAGTAAATCCTGCTGCAGAATAAGATGATTCAAATTACATAACAAGAGTGGAACAAAGTAATTACTAGAAGTAGCAAGAGGAGGAGACCGGTTTCTTTCTGTACGATCTGTGTTGACTAGATAAGATACGATCAAGATTATAGACCCTCATAAAAAATAGAATTAAATATAATCGGAGATATGTACCTGGAATCCTGGATATCAAATATGATCAGGAGGAGAGACGACCGGCGAGAGAGAGACGACAAAGCAGTAGTTGGGAAATGTTAGAAGAATACTAGTATATAATACGTGTCACTAATTTGGGTTTGGGCCGTGTCATTATTCATTAATCTATAACGAGGCCCAGACTCATTTTAAGAATGGAAATGGATGAAAAGCAAGAAAAGAAAGAAACAGACGGAAGAAGGAAGGAATGGAAGGGGTGGGGATGAAATTGAGTGTGAGAGCCCTAAATCACTTGTTCTTCACTCCAACTACCACTACTAGTTGTGCTCGGAGGACCACCACGAAGCTCTTCCATGTCTCACCCTCTCTCTGTTTCTCTGCTACATCTCATCCTCCCCCAGTTTCCGCTCTCGCTCCCTGTATGTAACTATTCTCCCTCCGCTCTTTTTTTTTTATTTTTTTATTTTTAATAAACTATTATTAGTGATTAATAATGGGATTCCGCAGTTGATAAGCTAAAGAGTGGAACTTCTATCCCTCAGAACAACAATCTGCTTCAAGTAGTATTGGTCTCTCCTCAGGTTAGCTCATTAGTTAATTAATCAATTAATTAATTACGTTGGTCTCTCCTCAGCCTCTGCTATATGGTGGTATCTATTTCAATCATCATCAGGAATGCTAATTGCAGATTCCTGGAAACACCGGGTCCGTCGCCAGAACCTGTGCTGCTTCTGCTGTCAAACTACACCTTGTCGAGGTCCATTAACTTGATTGCCTTTGCCTTTTATAATAATTAATATCATTCTTCTCTCTTACTCTTTTGCCCTTTTTCTTGCTATAGCCTATGGGTTTTGCCATTGATCATGCCAAACTCAAGCGCGCTGGACTCGACTATTGGCCGTATCCACACTATGAATTCTTGTTTCTAAC
The DNA here is from genome assembly GCA_963680865.1 of Spergularia marina. Classification (NCBI taxonomy): domain Eukaryota; kingdom Viridiplantae; phylum Streptophyta; class Magnoliopsida; order Caryophyllales; family Caryophyllaceae; genus Spergularia; species Spergularia marina. The sequence goes on along the minus strand of OY804554.1, from coordinate 27,565,899 downwards.
TCTATTTACTTGCATAATAACATATTAGTAATTTAGTAGTACCTTAATTGCAAGCTTCAGCTATGTGGTGGTCAAAGTACATCCTTCTTGGACTCACTTTCTAGACTACTTCTTGCTCCAGGATGGTGATAAACGACTATTGGCTTTCACCAAAAGGGCCACGGCTATACACTCAGTAAGTCTCATCCTTTACCATTAATCACTATCTATTCACTTGATCATTGCTTTCGTTTGAAAGTTAGTGAATGCTTGTGGAGAATTTCTCCTCTTCTTTACTGTATCATCTTCATTTTCCCCACTTTTCACCGCCAAGTCATACCTCTTGTCTTCAAATGTTGCAGGATTTCACTTACAGGCCTGGTGACTGGCTGGTCTTTGGATCAGAAACAAGTGGCCTCCCACCTGATGTGCTAAATGACTGCAGTAATGATGCATATGGCGGCGGTACCCTTAAAATCCCCATGGTGGATACGTATGTCAGATGTTTGAATCTTTCTGTTAGTGTAGGTGTTGCTGTTTATGAAGCTGCGAGACAGCTAAATTACGAGCAGCTTCATTCTTCATCTGAACCATGTGTCGATGGAGATAGCCCGTTTAATACAGAAGACATATTTGCTTAGCCGTTCTATCACTTTTTGTGCTGTCCCGTAGTGCATAATTATCACATTCTCATCAACAACTTATGTTTGCTGACAACATCATAGATTACAAGTGTTTGATATTATTTGCCTTAAGTTTGAGATGGTTTTTTTTTCTCTGGTTGTCTGACTTTCATTGTTATTATAGATCTTGCGGCAATCCATATAACGCTAAATGGTGTCGATAGACAAGGGGAAATTGAGCAAAGAGAGGAGGTACACCGTACATTTAAGGGTGTATATTTTAGGACATGTAGAGTAATTGGTATGAAGTATTAGATCAAGTGACATACTCATCAAGTTAACAGTCTTCCTTCATTTTGTATTTTATCACCATTATAGTCTTGCCTTGACTACTTATTTACTTCCATTGTCCATGTTTTCAACTAACATGACTCGTATGCTTATGCACAAGCTAATTCATGTGCAGTTCTGCATCATCAATTGATGTCATTTTTCCAAAGGGTATAGCCGTTTTTGTTCGCAAAAGAGTTAGTACTGGTCTACTGAAGAATGATCAGGTGTGCATTAGTTGCTGGGCTTTGCTGTGTTGGCCCGCCAAGTGGGGAATAGACATGTTACTCTGCCCCATCACATGAATCACTCTAATTTACTACTATCAACTACCAAGTACCAACTTGTAGTTAATATCTATCGGTGTCAAGGGCCGTTTCGCCCAACCACAATTTTCTGTTGTGTGACTGTATATGTACAGATTCAAGCAACAGAAAGAAGATACCCACACTCGCATATGACCTCATGACATCTTGGTAGAGGTGTGCATCTAACTGATTTGTCACGGGAAAAAAAGCAACTGATGAAAGGATTAGGTGGGAAGATGGAAATTGTGGCAGCTATGGAGGTTATATTTGTGGGCTGTTTGTGCCTGACAGCTGGCGTGAAGGGGTGCAGTCCGTCAGACAATGCAGCTCTGTTGGCAGTGAAGTCTTCCTTGATGGAACCTCACTTGGGCATCTTCAACTCTTGGTCAGGCCAAGATTGCTGTGCTAATTGGTACGGCGTCCACTGCAACCCCACGACGGGTCGTGTCACTGACCTCTACTTGAGAGGTGAGTCCCAGGATCCTATCTTCCAGAAGTCATCCGGCTACATGACAGGCTCTATCTCCCCTGAGATCTGCAAGCTGGATGCCCTCTCCAACTTGGTCATTGCTGACTGGAAGGCAATCTCCGGCAACATCCCCTCATGTGTCTCCTCCCTCTCTGAGTTACGCGTCCTTGATCTCATCGGCAACCATTTCATTGGCTCTATCCCCTCCGGCATTGGCAGCCTTGAAAAGCTCAAGGTGCTTAACCTAGCTGATAATGCCTTATCAGGGGAAATTCCAGCGTCCATTGTCAACCTCAAAGCTCTGATCCTCCTGGACTTGAGGGGAAACCAGCTCACCGGCTCAATTCCTGCGGATTTTGGCAAGCTGGGAAAGCTGAGCCGAGCCCTATTGAGTCGAAACCTCCTCACCGGATCGATCCCAAGCTGCAACATGCCCTTGCTGGTTGACTTGGACCTCTCCATGAACCAGTTGTCAGGTTCAATCCCGGAGCAGCTAGGTAAAATGCAGGTGTTGTCCACATTATACCTAGACAGCAACGCCCTAAGCGGAGCCGTCCCGGCCTCTCTGCTCAGCAACACGGGACTGAGCATATTGAATGTGAGCAACAATGCCCTAGAAGGCTATATCCCAGATGTGTTTGGGTCCAAAACATACTTTACAGCCTTGGATCTGTCACACAACAATCTGAGGGGGTCTATTCCAGCTTCTCTTTCCTCGGCCACATATGTAGGCCACTTTGATGTGAGCCACAATCACTTGTGTGGCTCTATCCCGGCTGCTTACCCCTTTGACCTCCTCAATGCATCCTCATTTGCTAGTAATGACTGCCTCTGCGGCAACCCCCTTCGCACTTGTTGATCTTTGCCTCGTTGCTTCTTCAGCACAATAATCACATTACATTGTATCAAACTGTTGTCTTTCAGTTTTCTTTTGCCCAAATGAAAATTTGGCGTCATAGTTTGTTTACAGTTTTCAGGTTTTGAACCCTCAAAATTTGTTACTTTTGAGTGTAACAGTGCTGAAAATTATACTTCAGTGCTAGTGGTAGCCGATGCGAAAATTATAGCGATTCCCATGCAGTTATTATGATTATTATACCAGATTAAATTGAAAAATTAAATATCTTGACTTATATTCGCCTCATGTTCTTGGCTTAATAATTTTGAGTTTCTTGATTCAAATTATATAAATGACAACCGAAAAGCATCACGTACCTATCTACATCTATGCTATAACTTTAATAGACTAACTTTCCAATTATTATACAGTGGAGCCGTGGGCATGGAGTACCATTCACCCACGCACTCCAAGTATATTAATTTCTTAGTTTTGCAAACATATTTTAACTTTCACGTCTACGTGGTAGTTCATGGCAAACATTCTTACACACAAAGAAAAAAAAAAAGCCAGCTCATGTATGACATGTCGGCTTGATATCGTTTTTAAATTTTAGTTAATTAACAGGATAACAAAAAAGAAAAAAAAAAAAAAAGGACCGAGAACTAAAAATGACAGTAATACCAAATGAGAAACGAGATCGAACCACAGTGGGGCTAAGGAACCCACAGCGCGGTAGAAGCGAAGCGGTTAAGTGTGAAGTTAGAGAAAGCGAGACAAACATATACTCCTGGCATAGGAGGTGGCTTGTTTTATAATTCCGGTCCTTCCTCCTTGCCTCAATTTCACTCCTCTCTCATCGCCCCTAAAATCCCAAATCCCAAATCCCTTCCCTGGAGTAATCTGACGGCTGTTGATATTATATTATTGTGTCGAAAAATCTAGGGTTTCATTCCGAATTGCAATCGGTGTATTATTGGTAAGAAGATGGGTGGGAAAGAAGGCGTAAGATTCAAGGTGAATTTGAGTGAAGAGGGAGCCTCCAAGCTCGCCGACCGATTGACTCTTGCCTTGAAGGATTACATGGGGGATTTTGTCGACGACACTCTCGTGGTACTTGTTTCTTCTCCAATTCTTTTTTTTTATATTCTTTTTTTAAATTCAATTCACTGTAATTTAACATTATATGATTAATATTTGATTGATTGATTGATTGATTAATATTATGATGTGATGGAGGATCCCCAAATAAGAGTTATCGGAGGATCAAATTTGGGTTTAGGTTATTATAGCCTAGGGTTTGCCTCATTGTCGTTTGGGTAAGAGATTCTGTAGCCTTTATGTTATGCTGGTGGACTCACACTTGCAATGCGTCTCCTTTCACTCTTTTTCTCACTTAGTGCTATGCCTCAAGTAACTCTACGCCCGGCATTAGCTTGTATTATACTTGATTGGTATCAGCCTTCATCTCCTGGGTCTCTGTTGTATCAGTTGCTGTTTAATTCCAAATACATGTTTTTTTATTTCGTTTTATTATTTTTGGCTTTCTAATTGTACATTTGTTCTATTTTTCTTTCTGATGTTCATGGCCTTCGAATTTCTCTTCATCTGTGCATGCAGAAATATGTCATAGTTTTACTGGGCAATGGCCGGAGCAAGGAGGAAGTCAAGGAGGATTTAGATGTATTTCTGGGCGATAATAGCGATTCTTTTGCGACTTGGTAACTATTCTCTACTTCTGTCGACTTTTAAGGGAAATACTTGTAAGTTTGTTTCATCTCGTCTTATGATTGGTTCTTCCCTGTTGTCTAGGCTGTGGGACCATCTTGCTTCCGATATAGACCAATATGTTCAACCTCCTGCGCCTTCAACAAACGAAGCTGCGAAAGCTAAACCAGATCTGATTGAGCTCAATGGTGAAACTGATACTCAGCCGCAGCTCATTTCAGATTCAGAAAAAGGAAAGCTGAAATCGTCTAGGAGGCGTCACAATAGAGATTGGAAAGATCTTATATCAGATGAAACTCACCCTCCTCTTCGTTCTTCTGTCACTAGTCATCATGCACTCAAGGAAGAAAGCACACATAGAAGGGCGGTGCATATGAGGCAGTCTGTTAGTCCAGAACGTCCTGTGCGGAAAAGAAGTCGTGGAGATGAGAGGACTCGGCCAAAGGTAGGTGAACTTTTTTTTTTTTTTTTTTTTTTTTTTTTGTGGTCTTGCTGTTACTTGTAATTATTCTCGTTGTCGTTTTCTGATCTTTTGATATTGTAGCATTATGTTATCTTGAGCATGTTGTTTAAATTGAAGAACGCATGTATCATGATGTGAAACTTTCTGAAATTACTACCACACACCCAGTTTAAACCTACTCTGGCATGGAGATTTCGAATATCATATGGCACTCAATTACAATTGAGTGCAGAATATTGCATTAAATGAGATTTGGAGGGGGGTGGGGGAGGTACTTGTTAAATGGTAAATCATTATGCATCATGTTCTCTCGCAAAATGCTGTTTTCTTGACCTTTGACTTCATGCTATCATATAGAGAAAGGACCTGCAGTCCTGCACCATGCTTTAAACTTCGAACTTCCTGATGCAGTTATTCATTTTGAACAGAGAGATGCATCTCAAGCAACTCTTCATGCTCCTCGGCGGCTTCTGCAATTTGCTGTTAGAGAGGCAGTCGCAACGTCAAGGCCCTCAAATCCTGTGTCCGAGCCAGCTCGGAAACGACTTCGATCTGTTGTTTCTACGCCAACTGGCAATTCCAGTGAGGAAATTTGCCCTCAGAAGGTAGTGGCAAGGACGTCAAATCCTGTGTCTACAGTTATGAGAGCTGTAGCAGAGGCGGCTGAGGATGTCAGAAGGGTGAAATATGGAAATGTCTTCGATAGATTGAGTCGCGGTGTTGACAAAAGCTCAAAGCTACTCTCAGCAAGCAGAGAACATGATGTACAAGGTACTGGATATGAGGATTACGGTGATGTACGTGAAAATGTACATGAAGCACATGTTAGAACAAGAGACTATAGTGGAACTTTCAATGCCACTGCATCCTTGATGGGTAGCAACACAGGTTTGGCTTCTGATTCTGCATCTGACAACGAGGGGTACGACAATGTCAATGTTTCTGGTCACAGAGTGACGGATATCTCTGAGACAGGCAAATCCAGAGGTAATAAAGCCGATGATTCATTGATGGTGCAGTATAGTGTTGCCCGAAATACAGACGAAATTACACGTCAGTCGAGAAAGAAAAGTCAGGAACCTATAGTTTCTGCAGGTGGAACTAAGCATAAGATTGTGAATATTTCAGTGAATGTAAATACGTGGAAACCACCTAATTACCAACCGGCTAGCAAGACAGTTGAAGTTCACACCCAGAAGCTCCTGCAGGAGAATGGCACTGGACCTACCAGTTCTGATTTACTACTGATGAAGGATAATAGCAATCCAGCCACTGGTCTTGGGAATGTACTTACTTTACCCTATGCTTTTCTTTTGTCGATTACTTGGTCAACTGTTTATTTAATTCTAGTTGCTAAGCTCTTCTCCTCTGCTTCTCAGGGAACCCCTGCTGCAGAGTCTCAGAAGGAAATGCAGAAAACTTCTTCCGCTCCTGGTTAGTCTTCTTTCTTGTTGCCTTTGATGTTTTCTTCTCTTGTTACTTTTTCTGATTCACTTGCAACAATATCACTGCCAGGCCCGTATTCCACAGGCCGTCCTTTAGAAGACGCTGACTCACGAACTATATTTGTCAACAATGTAAGTTCTATGTGAGCCTTGGTCTTGAATATGTCACATTGGGCTGTTAAAGCAATTGGCTATGTATCTGATTTTTGTGGTGGTAATTTCCCAGGTTCATTTTGCTGCTACCAAGGATACCCTTTCTAGGCATTTTAATAAGTTCGGAGAAGTGCTGAAAGTGATAATTTTAACTGATGCTGCAACAGGTCATCCAAAAGGGTTAGCTATTCTGCTTGTGAAGACACTTTTATGATTCATGGTATCTCATTGCTGTTTGATAGAGTACATGTTGCCAATGCAGGTCGGCATATGTGGAGTTCATGCGGAAAGAAGCTGCAGAAGATTCTCTGACCTTAGACGGAACATCATTCATGTCACGTATAATAAAGGCAAGCTTTCCAATCATGTAATACTATATTAACATATCGAGTGTGAGTTGTGGACTTCAGTTTGAGGCCTTTGACTATTGGTTCTCATACTCTACACACATAATTAGGATTTGGGTCTATAGTTATGTGCTCGTGCCCTTGCAAATAATTTTAACTGGTCCCGAAAAGGACCAATCTTTAGGATGCCTTTTCAATTTCTCCATCCCTTAACAGAACAAAAATGCTCTAGCCTGTAGAATTTGGAGTCTGTGACAATGAACCAATGCAAGGAAATGTAATTAGAAGAAGGTAGATACATGTAGAGAAGCAAAGGGAGAGAGATGATACTATTGGAGGAAATGAAATAAGGAAAGTAAGAAAAAAAAAGTTGAACCTAAAAAGCCGGAGTGAAAAAATCTATTGAACTTAATGAAAACAATAGTCACTGGAAAGAAGCAGTGGCCAAGACGAGTTCTATGACATGGACAGATGGCAGATGCAGCATGGTTGGCAGATTCACAGCCACATTGCACAGTTGTGGTGCACGATGGGAGACACTCGTTGTGGGGTGGTGTTGACTGTGGTTGCACGTGCCTGTGGTTTGGCAGTTTTACACGAACATTGAGGGAGTCATCCAAGAAGGAAGAGAGAAATAGTGATAGATATGAGAAATTTAGGGACGTAGGTCGTAGGGTGGGTGTCTGGCATTAAATTCTCGGGTCCTTTATAGATGACGGTGGGTAGTTGTTTTTTTTTTTTTTTTTTGGTGGGGGGGGGGGGGGGGGGCTGAGATGGCTAAACACACAGCTTCGGAACTGAGCCACTTACTTAACTTGATTCATTGATCTTATGCTCACACATACATCCTTTGTATAAAAAGACTTGCTGACCCAAAATATTAACCAGAAGAAACATGGGAAAAAGAAAGAGACCCCCTGGCAATACTGTGTTTCTCTTAATTATGGTTTGTGTCCTAACATCTGATTTCAGGTGTTAGGTTTGTGTCATAATGATTTCTTAAAGCTTAGCTTACTATTTGTTTACAGATGTGGTGTTGAATGTGAACAATGTTTGATGTTGTATGTATCCTCCATGCTAAGGATGTTATTCTTTTATTTGTCGAGAGATATGTGTGGTGTTGAATGTGAGCAATGTTTGATGTCGTATGTATCCTCCATGTTAAGGATGTTAGTCTTTTATTTGTCGAGAGATATGTGAATGCAGAGGTAAAAGTGGACGTTTTTAAAGAGTGCCATAAGTTGTTTGGGTTGATCTAAGATTGCTGTATCTCTTTGGGTTTGTAGGCTTGACCACTGGACTCATTGATCAGGTTAAAGTTGAGTTTGACCAGATGGCTTTTGGATTATCTTAATTTCGCTTTTCGGATACAAGAACATAATATTTTTAATTTAAGCAGTTGGTCTATTGTTCTTAGTCATGGAGGTGGTGAAGTGGTCTGCTCTTCTGTTTTGAAATTATACTTCCACAATCTGACGCCCCCATAGCTTATTTGGCTGAATCCTCTATGAGCTATGTAGCATGGTGGGCCCTTCCATTTGGTCAGTATATTATGATTCTTGTCCAAGTAATATCATTGGAAAGTAATGTGGTTACATAGTTTCTGCAGATTCCCTCTTTCATCCGCCAAACTTGGCATAGCAAGACCTTTTGGGTCTTAGTGCTATATGCATATTGCTTAATAAAACTATCGAGATGTTTTCGCTGCTTTTTGGCTTTTGGGCTTCGGCCTTCTGATGCTGCTGATATTATTCTCCTGAAATGTATCATAGACTTTTAGAATCTAAGGGGTTGCATGAGTTGGGGGTATTTGTCACTGGGGTAATAGACCAAAAACAAAGAGAAGTATGAGGTTACGATGGTGATGTATAGAGGAGGCCAAGGGAAAGATGGTACTAATTATCCAATAAAGGGGGGTATTAGCTACCTACCTCCGCCTAGGCCCTAGGGTAATGTATTAACCCTAAGTTGGGGTTACAGTTTCCTCTCCACCCCTTTGCTCCTTCCACAACCACCAGTTCCACCCCTTTGCATCTTGGTCCTCTCTAGGAGTTTTCTAATTGGGGGGAATGATGGAGGGGGTGGGGTGTTATCGATGTACTTCATGGCGGCGTTCTGAATCTGGGTATTCCTTTAAATGGTTACTGTACCAGTCAAACTTGCTTTGTCTGAATAAGTTGCTCAAATTGGGGTGGTGGTTCTTTCAGTTCACCTGGTCGTGAGCTTGATCTAATTGCTCAGATTGGAGATGTTGGTAGGTCAAATTTTGTGCATGAGTTTGTGATGGTAGGTTAGAAATAATATGTTTTTATGGTTTAATATGATTTGTTGGTAAAGCAGTCTAGTTTGGTTCTGTTGATTATTCCCTTTGCATGTTCTTATGCTGAATATTGTTGTGCAGGTTCTGAAGAAAAGCTCCGTTCAGCAGGAAGCTAGTCCTACGATGACCTGGCCACGTATCACTCGAGATGCTTCATTCGGTGTTCCCAGATTTGCCCAGGCTCCATTCCCGAGAGTCTTTGCGGGTCCATACAGAGGCCGGGCATCAATGAAGTCAGGTGCAAGGAGTATGCAGTGGAAGCGTGATACGCAGCAAATGTCGGCAGAGAGTGTGGTTTCAGTTTCTGGAGGCATTACTAATGCGCCATCTGCTAGTCGTGGCCTCACATATATACGTGGAGAGTCAAAGAAAGATGGGAGCGCGGGTGGAGTGTAGTTTTTCTTTGTGAAGGTTAAGTTTGGAGATGCTGGTTAACCGTGGGAACCCTGGCCTGTGTTATCTTTTAGCAGATTCGTTGGTAGTTGGTACAGGAGGGATTCTTTAATTTTGGAACGTATACAGAACAAAAGAAAAAGAAGTCAAGTTTTTTAGGTGGAAATGAAAAGCCTAAAGATGGAAGGGTGGTTTTGTAGATGATTGGGGGGAAGAGAGAGAGAAGACTATTTTGACGATGGTCTCACATCATTTTCATATCATAAAGACTGCATTGTACAGTTTTGCTTTTATTAAAATCGCGATTATTTATGATGAAATGAGGTTTTATTTTTGATGCCTGAAAAAGCGACATTGCACCTAATTGTGCTTTGATGGACAATCCCATGGTTAGAAAGTATATATCAAGTTATCAACAGTTGAGTTAAATAGATTTCATCAATTGAACTCGTAAATGACTAAGGATGCTTAAAACATACTTTCTCCTACTATTGAAGTGTCATGTAAGGGTCTATTTTTAGAGCAAATGAATCGATACCAACTCATTAAATGTGTCTCAAGAAAACAAGTCTAACACTGTAAAACTCAAAAAGGCGGAAAAATAAAAAAGAAAGATGAGGAGTATGATGATATGCCGGCGAATTGGGAAAGCTGTAACTGCGGCGGCAAGAGGCGAAAGATGGAGGAATATGTACACTCAATCAATAACTGCGGCGGCAAGAGGCGAAAGATGGAGGAATATGTACACTCAATCTAGCGGTGGAAAGATGGAGGCGATTAGGTCAGCATCGTATTCGTGGTCGGTGAATCAGATGAAGATTGTTAGGAGTTATTCGATGAAACACCAGGAGATCGAAGGGGCGACGGTGGAGAGAGATATGTCGGAGGTGGCGAAGGAGGCGAGAGAGGTGACGGAGACGATGATGAAGAGCATGTACGGGGTGAGCAAGGCGGTGGCGGTGGTAGGGATAACGCAGCTAGGGGTGGGGGCCTACATGATATATGATATGAATACAAGCTTGATGAATACAACGGCAGTTTGCGCCGTTGGATTCGGATTCCCATTCTCGATGGCTCTGATGATGAGGCAGTCTTTGAAGTCAATAAACTTCTTCAAGAAGATGGAGGAGATAGGGAGACTCCAGCTGTTGACTTCGACGATGCAGATATCAAAGCAACTCCGGCTCTTGTTCGTCCGCCTCCGCATCCTCTCTTACACTTCCGCCTCCGGTCTGTTACTCTCTTTCATCTATTCCCTCATTTCTTCTTCTTCTTAATTTACTTTTTTCTCTTTGTTTTATTTTATTTTATTTTGTTTTTATTTACACAACACTCACTTTGCTGTATCAATCAATCAATCAATCAATCAATCAGTATCAATCAGTCAATCAATCAGTATCAATCAATTATTCAGATTTGTTTGTGTGGTTTATATATTCAAACACGTGATTTTTGCAAATCAATAGGAATTGGCAAGAAGACATTAGGGTTTTAGTATGTAATTGTAGATTTTGTGTGTCTTTGAATGATCTGAAATGAAGGTTGTTGAGGAATGCCTGATTTCTGCAAATCCCTCTCTTGTCCCAAACAAATCTCCACTAACTTACTTGGACTATCCATGGCTCCTCTTTCCTCCTATGCAGCCTCTCTTTTTCTATAAAATTCCAAACTTGTTTGATGATGATTATTTCAGCTCCCACATACTCCCTACACTCAAGACCTCTCTCTCTTCTGCCTTGCACTACTTCTCTCCTTTCGCAGCCAACCTCTCTGCTTCCCCCTCCTCCAACCCACATAACCTCTTCTTCCTTACCGATACTCAACCATCCGTCACCCTAACTGTTGCTCACTCTGATTCTGATTTTGATCGCTTTTCCGCTTACCTGCCCCGTCCTGCTCATTCCTTCCGTCAACTCGTACCATCCCTCCCACCCATTTCATCCCCTTCCAATACCCCTACTCCTTTACTTGCCATTCAAATCACATACTTCCCTCCCAACTCTGCTTTTTCTATTGGCCTTGCCTATCATCCTGTCCTTTGCGACCAGCGTACCTTCTCTAACTTCCTTCATACATGGGCTTCTTTCTCTAAATATGGCCACCTTACTCGGGGCCTCCTCCCCCCAACATTTGATAGGTCTCTCATTCTCGACCCCAATGGCCTCCTCCCAATTCTATCGGGACAGTTTCTCAGTTTCAGATCTAAGGCCGTAAACATGCAACCAAGTGCTGGCTTGTTTCGTGCCACCTTTGTCATGACTGCTACTGATATCCAAAATGCCAAGGGATGGATTATGGCCCAATGCGACAAACAGAATCGACATTATCCGCTTCTCTTGTCACCTTACATTGTGGCATGTGCTTTTGTGTGGCCTTCTTTGCTAAGAGCCCAGCTTCAAGACAGTGTCGACCAAGCTACTGGGCCCATGTATTTCGGCTTCATTGCTGGCGGTATTACCCGTGTAAACTATCCAGTGCCCGTAAATTATTTTGGCAATTGTGTTGGGTTTGGGCGTGCGGTGGCAAAGAGGGAGGAACTGCTCAAGGGGGAAGACGGGATTTTGGCAGCTGCAGATGCAGTTGCGATGACCATTAAAGCATTGGATACTGATATCTTGGGGGCTGCAGAGAAATGGATATCAGAATGGGAGCCGCTTATTGGGTCGGAGCAGCACATGAGTGTGGTTGGATCTCCCAAGGTGAACTTGTATAGGACAGACTTTGGTTGGGGAACACCCGAGAAAGTCGAGGAAATTTCAATTGATGTGATGAGAGGAGTCTCCTTGACTGATAGTAAGAACAAGGAAAAAGGGGGAATGGAGATAGGGCTGGCCTTGACCAGCTCTCAAATGGAAGCTTTCTATCGTATCTTCAGTCGAGGTCTCCGTATTTTTTCCAGTGGAGGCACCTTCTGATGCGTTTCCTGTGATTGTATTCTGTTTTCTTGATTTCAGGGCTCCTGTTGTGTTGTTTGTGCGTTGATTTCCTTTAGACATCAAATGTATTGCTTCAAGCGATTTGTTTATCCGGCTGGACTATCCCTTGTATTCTTGTAATACCGATACAAAGGTATTACGTTGTCCTTTAATTTTCGTGAAGACCTTTCTTTGCAATCCATCCTAAAATGGTGTCAAGTACAGACTATCGTTTTTGGTATGTTGTGATTCCCAATCTCAACGAGCAATCTACTCATGTTCTGTCGGAATCTTGATCCTTGAAAGGAGTTGTTTCTATCAAATTAAACATATACAATCGTACAGTATTTAAATTTGCCTATTCATATGAAGTAGTATCCTCTAAATGGAAGGTCCGATACCCGAGTTTAGGACCAACAAGCTGCACCCTGGGGCATCCAGATACAAAAGCCCTCTCCAGTCTAGACATGACTACATCTTTAGAGACTCATAATCGCACAACAGAAAATCATACAGAAGAATGTCAATACAGCTCATAATACAGTGACTCGTATATTTAGATGAGATCTCTTAAAAGTGCCCACCCAGTAGTCGCAACTTCTACACAAATTCTTCATGGCTCGGACAGAGTTGATCATTCCTGCAACAAATTTCAACCCCATAAAGATCCACATGACATCAGAATACCAACAAGAAAGCAATAAATTAGCAGAATTTAGCTCTATCAAAGATAAATTAAGCCTGTTTGGCTGAGTGCCAATCATCCAAAAGTACTTCTCTAATATAATTCCGGAGAATTAGTTTCCGCAGAAACTTTTGGATGTTTGGCAACTCCATTACAGAGCCCTTGTGGCAAAAGAAGCTAATGGTAGTTGTTTGCCCTTTCTTTGCTTCAATCACTAATGTTATCAAATAGCCTACCACCGCATCAGCAACCTTCCCTTCCCCCATAAATTGTACGCAGCTCACCACCAACCCCCCCCCCCCCCCTTCTAAAATCACAACCTTTAACCAAATTTGACCTAGTTCGCTCTGAAAGCAGCAAGAGCGATTGACATAATTTTTCCCCAACCTATAATGGGAGCAACAGAGAATGCAGTCACAAGAAAGGATATGTGTGACATTAGAAAAACTTTCACCTTGAAAGCACTTGAATCTGATAATTGATTTCAGAAATTCCAGCAAATACATGTATCTATAAGATTTGTACAAACCTGCAAAAGGATGGAATAGATTTCAAAAACAGAACACATTAAAAAGTTCCTGTGTTCGGTTGCAGAAGAGGAGGAATCACGACGTACACAAAAGAACAAGAGGACAAAAAACAAAAATATAAAAATTTGTTGACACCGAAGAAAGCAAAAAATGTTATTCGTAGCCTTGTCCCAATAAACAAGTTCCATACACGTAGACTCATCCCAAGAAACAAACCATCAAAATAAGACGGTATATGCAAAGATACCTTGTCCAAGTCATGATATAGGTGAGGTCCTAAGTGAATTAGTTAAGCATTGTCTCACCATTCCCCGTGGGCCGTGGCCCTTATAATTTTGCTGCCACCTAGTTATCTATAACTTCATCAGATCATGTCTCTTCTCTTTCCCGAGGTAGTGTTTTATCTTTACATTTCTCACACGTCTTCTACCTAGAACAAATCAAACTCTCAAGTACATTTATCTTTTACTCAACTGCTCCAGCTGTTACGAGAGAGAGACAGGTAAGACCTTATCTGGGCAGACAACTACGAGCTCTGATATTCGTTCATGAGGTAAATTCTATAAAGAAATAGACCCGAGGAGATTACGCGAGCCAGACAAAACAAACATACTATCAAGAAAGTCTATAAAACCAGGCTCGGGAGAGAAAAGCCAGCAAATCTCAGCGATTCACCATCCACCCCAACGAGTACGCTTTTAGCTAATGTCTCAGCAAAACACCATAGCCAACAGCCCAATATGATCAAGTGTCCTCTAAATTATATCTCCTGCCACTAGCTTTAACGTAGATGTCAGCAGGTTGTTACTTGTTATGACTAGCTACCACACTATATATCCTTCAAAGAACTATATATAAGGGTCCAAGACATAAACTCACACTGGATTACTGGAAGCTCTCCCCAAATCAATTCAGCTTAGTTGCAAATTGCGGAGGAAATCTGAAAGCCTGAAACCAGTTTATCACAGTCCATTAGAACAGTGCAAATTAGTTTCATCTGAATATCTGCAATCAAAGTTAGGGATACCTAATTTCTTTGGATATCACAGTTTCACCATCAGCATCATCGAGATGACGTAAAAAAACTTCTTCGAGAGTGCCATCACGAAATGAATGCTGAAAAGAGGCAAAAGATATACCTGGTTATCCTATTATCAAAATATAACCATCACACCAACAAATCATCACACAGTATAAGTAGGCAAGCTAAAGAGGCATATATAAAGAATAGGAATGCAAACGAGTCCTAAGCCCGGTAAAACATCTGCCACATCATTTTAGAAGAAATCACAGAAATGATGACACATATATTTGGCACATTGGAATATCGAGACACACTACGATGTACAACAAAGCATGCACTTGAGTACCAAAACCTATCCAAAAATCTTTGATATATATGACTTATGACAGCAGTCCTGCTCTGGTTAATGAGATTCAGGACCTATTCGGCTATCCCGTGCTTCAGAAAAGTTGAGATTCTGAGATGTTGAGGAAGTTTTACTTGAATGTTTATCTATCCTACCTGGAGTTAAGAACCACTAGGTAGTTAACCCACCCCACGCCCCTTCTCATCGTCCACCATCAGCCACCATGACTCTACCAGACTTCTCACTGACTCTTTATCCTTCCTCTCTAACCACATTACTGACTGCTTTTGTCCAATTGCGTCCAGCATTGATATCCGTTCCACAAAAACCAATTTAATCCCACCACCAAGGCAGCACCCCACTTTTTCTCCTTACCTCGACCTCCCTCATTGGTCAGTGCAGAAAGTTAAAATAAGTTCAGATAATAAGTTGGAAAGATTCAGATAACTTCAGATAAATTCTGAAATTTCAGATAAATGAAATAAAGAACCACCTCAGCCCCAAAGTGATTCGAGAATCGAGATCTTTTAACAGTAATCAACTTACAAAACATCAGATGATATAAGTTCAGACAAAAAAAAAAAAAAAAAAAAAAATAACATTGCACTACGCGTGGAACTATCTCTCACATAGCAACCTCCTTTTAATGAACATAACAGCTAATTGAGACAAAAAAACTAAACCTGAAACAAAGACCAAGAAAAATAGGAAAAGCTTGTCCAACCTTGTAAAAACAGCTAGTTCCAAAAGGGCAAGACCCGTTGCCAAAATCAAAGTACTTGCAATCGATGCACCTGTTAATGACGGAAAACAAATTGAGTCTCAGGCGTAATAACTTATAACAAAACATAAATATTACTCACGAGGCTTTTTCCCGCCATCAAGCCCACCAGCTCGCACAAAGGGAGAGCAAAGGAGAGATAGAAAGGGGAAAAGGTGATACATGAAGGCAGCCACGGATTTGGAGCCTTTGAAAATTTCGAGGACATTAATACGAAACTTAAATATGATGAATTTACAAAAACATAAAAGATGAAAATGCAAAAGAGGAATCTTGTTTTCTTCAGACTTATGGCACAAAAACTCTGTCGGTTTCGGCTTTCATTGACGGTGAGAATCACAGAAGGCTTATGGCAACCAACGCATAACAAGTCACATTTTTAGAAATGAATCTGTTTTTGAGAATCATTCGGGTGTCCAGAGGAGCACTAAACTCCATAGCTTTGAGTGTGCTATAAAGTTGGCAAAGTCGTCCCATGGAACTATGGAATCAGTGCATCGCCGAACACACAGGTTGGTATGAAATACCCAAGGGTTAATGCGTCCTGAACATATAAGGGTAAAGAAGCTAGTCCATGGCAGTGGTAAGGGTAGTGTGGTAAGGGTTTAGCTGGTGAAGCATAATTATATTTCTCAGAGAAATTGAAAAGATTTCGGATCCAAATCTCCATATGCACATAATGTTCATGGCAAGTAGCTTTTAGGTTAAAATACCACATTACTATGTGTTAATTGAAAATTTTGGAACAGACTACCAAGCTGAACAGTGCGTAGCCAACAAGTAAACCCAAATGCAAACCATAGGCACACTACCAATACTAGCAGGATTCTATATGGCAGCAGACAACTATTAATGAAAAAGAGAAACAAAAAAGAACATAAAAACACAAGGGTAACAGCCAAGGAAGGGTAAGAAAATAATACAAAGGAGAGGGAAGATGAAGATTCTTACTTAAGTTTTCCCTTGTAGCTGTTGACAATTTCTTCCTTTTCCTCTTTTGAGAAATACCAAATAACACTTGGAATTACAAAATATGAAAGCTTGCGACAAATCGGACAAGCCCTCAATGTAGAATTGACATCCATCCCAGATGATGGGCAACTGCTGCGCCAGACCCTGATGCAAGAAATGCAAAAGGGATGGTCACACTCGGAGAGGAGGCCAAACTTGCGATCATTTGGGGCAGGTTTGAAAAGCACGCGTTCTAAGCAAACACTGCACTCAATCTCCTGACTGCGTTTGAGTGCCTCGAGGTGCTTGTGCATCTTTTCACAGGAATTGGAATGCTCCTCCCTTTCTTTGGGCCTGAAAGGATGCAAGCAGTGCTTTCCACAGGTGGAACACAGGTCGCCGTGAATGTGAGGGCAGTTATCCCCTCGGGGACAGATGCCAGCAGCAGCAAAGGAGCACATCACTTGATCAGCAGGGTCATGACTCTTAGGGTCAGGAAGGGGATCAGTATCGTGAAGCTCAAGCGGTAGACTCCAGGCGGGCGAGGTGGGAGCAGTTTTGAGAGCAGGTGCAGTTGCAGTTGCAATTGCAATTGAAATTGAAGAAGATGATGCCGGAGAGTCGGGGCGAGGAAGCTTGACATGATCGTAACGGCAACGGGAGCCATAGGCACATGCTCCTCGTTGATAAAAGGTGCAAATCTAAGCGTGAACAGGAATTAACATTAACATTAGATTAATGGGAGGGAGGGAGGGGAAAACAATTACATTAACTTGAAGAAGAAGATTACATTATTGGGGGGAGCAGTCCAATCATGAGCATACTCACAATGCTCCCCTTTAAGGCAAGCTCCATGCGCGAAAAACTTGCAAAGAATCCTGTCATCACCATCATCATTATCAATCAATTCAATCATAATAATAATAATAATATATCAAAAAAGATTCATATTCGCAGAAAATTGATTAAAGGAAAGCGTACCTATCGGGATTAGACATGGCGACGCGAGAACAGCCGAGGTTGGCGCCACCACAATCAATCAACCTTATTTCTTTCTTCTGATTTCAACAATCAATCACCTTTTATTTTTAATTACTTTTTTCGGACATTAATTAGGGTTTTGTTTCTTTTGTTATTTTCCCCCCTTTTGGTTTCTTTCTGGAATTCAGAGAACGAGGATTACGAATTAGTAGTATGCCGGCTATGCCCTTGAGTGAGTCAGCGCAATTGACATCCTCATTTTTAGTTTGTGCTTCTAATAATATAATATCCGTGTTTAAGTTTGGATTATTTGTCGTGTCATCGGTTTTTTTTTTTAGTTAGTTATGTCGTTCGGACGAGTTTATGATGACCTAGCCTAGTGATGACCTTTCGGGAAGGGAAAAAAAATAGTCACCTTCATATTATCACATTTCATGAAACGTTGTTGCTAGTTCAGGTGCGTGACATTCACAATACCTAACATTAACTAATCCAATCATACAACTAGTTCAATTGTGATTTTACCCTACCCGGTTAATGTTTAATCTAGGTGTAATAACTAATAAGAAGAAAAGAGACAGTAGTGTATGTGAATGGATAAGAGAAATCTATAAGCAAATGGTAGATAGGATAAGAGAAAAGAAAGGAAGCACGTCCATGTAATAATATCTCTCTCTTTTATCTGTTGTCATCATCTATCCAAACTGAGACTCTGTGGACAGAGTGTAGTACACAACCAGCTAGCTAGCATGGCTACCATGTTCTCTCCATCGGCACTAATGTCGGCATCCAACACAGCAGCAGCAGACACTCCTAATAAACCTCCACATCAGACTCCGCTGGTGTTGGGCAAGTCCCCTATGTTAACAGCAGCAGCGTGTGCGGCACTCATACTATCGACCGCGACGCCCTCGCTTGCTGAATTATCATACAAGACGTACTACGGAACAGCAGCAAGCGCGGCCAACTACGGAGGGTACGGAGGGAACTCAAGCAAGAAAGACTCAGCAGAGTACGTGTACGAGGTGCCAGAGGGATGGAAGGAGAGACTGGTATCCAAAGTGGAGAAGGGTACAAATGGAACAGACAGCGAGTTCTACAACCCAAGGAAGAAGTCTGAAAAAGAGTACCTGACATTCCTATCTGGTTTCAGGCAACTTGCTCCAAGAGACGCCGTCCTAAACAACCTCGCCTTGTCCGATGTCAACCTCCAAGATCAGATTGCTAATGCTGACTCCGTTACCTCACAGGACAGGAATTCTGACTCAGGCCAGCTCTATTACGACTACGAGATTGCCGGACCTGCCTCCCACAGTCTCATCTCCGTCACTTGCGCCAACAACAAGCTCTACGCACATTTCGTCAACGCCCCTGCTCCCGACTGGACCCGCGATCAAGACATGCTCAGGCACATCCATCACTCCTTCACAACCACTCTGGGACCTTAGCTTCTTAGAGAATATTATTATTGTAATATATATCTTCCTATGCTACATTATTATACATTATACATTATATATCCTTTGTTGTCATCATGCATTCCTAGCTACAATATAACTAGTGTTGAATACATACTACACTAGTTGTTGAATTCATTGTTATTAGCTCCAAACGCAAAATGCGCGTGACCGAACGCCTTGATGTGGTCTTTAAGAGACCTCTTGTGCTTGAAATCAGACCCGCAAACGCAATACCATACCCTCCCACAATTTTTCTCATGGGTTCTCCAATCTCCCTTCACTGCAAAGGTCTTGCCACATTTTCTGCACGTAAATGGCTTCGCACCGTGTTTCCTTTTGTAGTGCGTTTGCAGCGTCCTAAAGTCTTTGAGAGGCCGCGCTCGTGGGTGCTCTATGTTGTGCTTGCATCCTGCTGCGCAGCAGTAGCATGCCACTCTCAGCATTGTCGTTGGTTGTGTGCCCCTCAGTGACTCTGGTCCTCGTCTGTACTGTGAACCATGTCCCCACATGTGCATCTACAAAGTAGCAATCAACAATACGCATCATGAGTGATGTATATACTACGCATACTGCTAATTATAATTAGTCATAGTAACAGCTGCGCTATGTATATATATATATATATATATAGTTATCTGGACGTCAAGATATATACTCCAGTTGGTTACAATTATTATTCTTTGTCCTTGAAACTAGATTGATCTTACCAGTTTTTGTAGAAACTGATGCTTTCAAGAAATGTATTACGGCATCTACACATACAGTTACTATATATCTGTAGATCAATGCCCTGCTCACTACTGTGGCACATACTTGAACATCAAAGAATGATGCAACAATCTGATCTAATTAATGACACGAAGAAGGGAGCACCATGCATACATTCTTCAGGGCGACGTTTGAAGTAATTAGTTCAGCCATTTAATTAACAAGAGACTAGTAATTAAAGAGAGCAACTGTAGTATCCTAAATTAAAGGAGCAAATAGAATAGAAGGAATGACTACAATTTTGAAAAATGAAGGCAAGATATGAGTTTGAGGAGCATAGCAAAAAGGGTAATCAATTCCGTGTACCTGAAGATTGTTGTATCTGTTAAAGGACTTGATACAAAGAGGGCAAGAAAACTGAGTAGGACCAGTAAGGATCTGGGAAGGGGTAGGTATCCAGTACTGGGATTGGGCGTTGCTTTGGAGCGTAAGACCATCACCACTGTCATCTTCTTCATTCATCTCATCTCCACAAAAGGGTGGACGACGACTGGGGAGGCCGCCTATGTGAAGAGTTAACAGTCCTTGGCTTTTATCAAAACTAGGGCTCCTCTTATCATCCAATGATGATATCATCAGCTCATCAACGCTGTCTCTTGATGATGAACAACCCGGGATAAAAGTATTGAGAAGCGGGAGAGCTTGCTTCTCAGGGGATGCTGATGATGAAAATAATTCATCAGCATCGTCATAGTTCAAGTTCAAGTCCAAGCCTGAATTATTGGGAGGTATTGGGGGAGTGAAGTTGAAGCATTTGGTGAAGGCATTACTACTACTACTACTACTAGAGCAGAAACGACCCGGTTCACTACTCATCTATCTTATTAGCTTGCTAATTATTTTTATGGATGGCCGCCTTGCTTCAACGCATCATCTACTATTATCACAGACGGATGTAACTGCAATATAACACAAAGAAAATGAGAAGGAAACAAGGGATGGTGGATGGACTGGAGAAAGAGAGAGACAGGTCAGATGATCAATTGTATGTACTGTCTGTGTGGATGAGAGGGACAGAGAGGTAAAAACACAATGCAAGTTTTACCTGCCAGAAAAAGAAAAAAAAAAAAGGGTCCATCAGCTGGAGATGAAGAATGTATGCAAGTATGATTGTAGCTGGAGGTAAAACACCTTCCACCCTTGACTTGTTAGTTACATCTTACATGCAGCTTTTCATTTATACACACAATTACACAGTCCGTCAGTCGCACTCTAATTCTATCGCTAACTAATAAGTCCAGGGATTGCATTATTATTAGGGCCTGTCCAAACTGCGTGCCCCTTTCTTGTATATATCAATCAACACAAAGATAATTAAGGATTAAACCTCATCATGTGTAAAGCTAAGTACGAACACTAGCTAATTAACCTTACAAATAAAAAGTGTGAAACGTGAAGAAGATGAAAGGATAATAATGAGGTGATGGTCAAGATGGATTATTGATAAATGAGGAGTAATATGCATTGGTACTTTGGTAGACCAGGCAAGAATGTGAGGGGTTGCATATAGAAGAGTCATCGAGAAGACATGTACAAGTACAATACAGGGTGAGTGAGTGGAGTGTGGCTTAAAATGATTCAAGCTTAGTGATGATGAGGCATCACCATAATGAAGACGCTAAAATTAAGGAAGATTGTCTCATGGGCCACCACCCAAACAAGGGATATATACTACATTACACTTTGATAAGAATAGGAACACATATGGGAAATTTAAACTTGTCGGTACCAGCGTAATCTCGACACTTGGAAGGAATACCAATGAATGAAAGGAAGACTTAGTTGGTTTGACCAAAAATGCATGTTTCTATAATTGTGTTTCCAAGACAGCACGAGTGCATGCAGTGCTTGGATGAAGAGCTATGGAGTCTCGCTCACTCCAACCAGTAGACTAGACTAGACTAGACTAGACTATTCAATCACACGGCCACTATTATACTTGCAGTCCATGAAAGGTAAGGGAGACAAAATGGATGGATGGATGGATGTCGCACTCTCTGAAACCGATACCTCAGGCGGCAGGCATGACTGATTGAAACAAAAATAGACCGTCCAACAATAATAAGCGAGTTTAATTTGAGAGGGACAGCTTCCTCCTAAATGCACGCAAGATAATTACAAATTAATAACAGTAACGCTCCAGTGAAAAACAAGATGATGATCATCACATATTCAAATTAGATGTGAATTAAAGCAACACAATCGCATAACACATTCCATTTCAGGAATCAGAATTAGAGCAAGCCATCTCTTCCTTGTCCTTCAAGTTGGGCCTCCCGTTACTCTTTTTCCTCACTTCCCTTTCAGAATCCGGCCCAAACTTTCTCTCACATAGGGCTTGCGTGCATTGCCGGTAATAAGCCTGAAAGAATCAAGGAGTAATTATTCAGACATATTTTATAAGTTTAGATTGAGAGAAAAAAAATAGGTCTGAAATCTATTATCTTAAAAAGCCTAAAACTTTCCTCCCTCACTTCGGCCCTGTGCGATTGGAATACATTTTTCTAATCTGATTTAATTTGAATAAAGTTGATTTGATTTGAATAAAGTTGATTTGATTTGATTTGAACTGAATTAGTTGATAAATTAACTGCAATTAGAATAATTAATAACTAGAAATAGACTAGATTCATTGATTGTTATTTGGATAATTCTGATTTGATTTAATTTGATTTGATTTGAATAAAGATCTGAATTGATTACATTTGAATAAATCTAATCTGATTTAAAAACACTGATGAATAAGTTGAATCGCATAGGGTCTTCCCCAAGAAAAGATCCCCCCTAATCTCCCCCCCATCCCGCCCCCCCTAATAATTCCCTTTATACAAGGCAAGCCCTTAACTTTTTTTTTCCCTCCGGCATTTAAACCTAGTCTTTTCATTTTTTATTTTCAAAATGTGATGTATCGTGATTAAAGTACAACAATTTGTTTTATTATAAATACAACTTATAACTAAGGCTCCGTTTGGTATCACTGTTGTTTTCAGTTTTTTTTTTTTTTTTTTTTTTTTTTTTTTTGCGTAAAAAATTAGTTAAATAAGTTGCAAAAATTAATTTAAACTGTATGTTTCTATAATAGTCATACAGAAAATGAAAACTGAAAACGGAAAACCACTCTTTCTGAGCCTATTTGGGATTGTTTTCTGTTTTTAGTTTTCTGTTTTTTTGAAAACCAAAGTCCCGTTTTTTAAAACCAGAAAAAGTGGTTTTCAGTTGTCAGTTTTTATTTTCTTTATAATTATTATAGAACTAAACAATTTAAAGATAATTTTGTAACTTATTTAACTAAATTTTTTACGCAAAAAAACCAAAAACTGAAAATGACAGTGATACCGAACGGGCCCATGGTTTTCAAAAACGGGTCTTTGGTTAAAAAAAAAAAAAAAACAGAAAACGGTACCAAACATGCCCTAAAGTATTAAAATGGTTAGATCTCAAACACGGTTGTGTATTTGACCAGCCGAGCCCTAGTTCGAGCTAAATTTACCAAGCTGATCCCGAGTCCACACGAGCTACAACTCAAATGGGCTTGTTTACACCCCTATGTTTCACTATGGAGGCCCAAAAATTGAGCACGGTGTTGTTTGGAATGTTGGAGCACACATACAAGTATTTCTTTCTTTCTACAAGCCATCAATGTTTTTTTGGTCAAAATGTGCAATTAATAAATTATTATTTTCCAAGTCTATAGCTTGTGTGAGGAATTTAGAAATCTTGACTGAAAAATATCAAGGTTGACCTAATGGTTAGGAAACCAACCACCAGAAGAAATTGTCCAAAGTTTAAATTCTCATATTTTTTGAACACGAGTTACACTTATGTACCGAAAAAACAAACGAAACAGCATATTAAAATACATATACGAAATAAGATTGATGATTAAAGAAATTGGGAAATTTAGAGTGGAATGGAGGTTAGTGGTGGTATTGTTTTGTGTACGGTAGATTGGGAGAATAAAGAATGCAACAACCAACAAAGTACGTGAGGATGAGTGGGGAGGATATTTGTCATTTGTCATTATTCATTATTACTTGGAATCATAGCATATAAATTCAGTATAACAAAAAAAAAAAAAAAAAGAGGATGATGGGAAGGGAAGGCAGACAGAAACAGCGAAGATAGAAACAGACAAACAAGGTTCTGCTGCTGCTCCTGCTCCTGCTTATGCGGCCGCCAGCATTTTCGTCGGCTGCGGAACCGGCTTTAGTCTCGTTTCCCGCTCTCCTCTTATTTATTTATTTATTTTTGGAGTATTCACTATTCACTATTCACTAATCACTAGGAGGGACTGATGGAGTATTACTACTAATTCGTGGATAAAATCTTTAATTCTAATTACTAATAACTCTTTCCTTTTTGTCTTCACTCAACAGCTTGTTACATCCATGTTACCAAGTTAGTTGGACCTTTCTTTACGATTTCTTATGCTTATTAGCCTCTAATCGCCTATCACTCCCTAGACTATATTCATGTGGCCAATAACAAGTTAAAAACGACGTTTTCAATGATTCATGTTAATTACTTAGCTTTTACTAGGTCATAATTTAGCGTCTCTTTAAGAAACCTCTTGAGGAAAGTGTGTTGATCATGTCATCTTAACCCGATTAATTATTTTATATGCAAGCGTAATTGCATTTCATTATTTGAACATCATATAATTAATATGTAAAGTTAATTAGGGCTTATGAAATGAACATGCGTATGCAAAACGACATGGAGAGCACTAGTATAGGTATGGTAAGATTGAGAAAATGGAGATGAGAAGAGACAAGGGAGAGAGAATTAATAGTGTAGGTGTGCAGGAGTTGGACAGTAGTGATGAAACCAACAAATAAGGCACAAAGGATAGAAGAGATTGTGATTCATGTGGATTTGGCTTCAAGTGGCGTGTCTCTCAAGTCCTGCAAAAAAGCGCCAACAACGTCTAAACGGAGTAGCTAGATTAAAGTGGTAATGCCTCTCCCTCTGTATGTGTGTCGTGTGTACTTTATTTTTAATACTCCATATAAAGTGTATCTTAAGAGGACTGCTATTTTGGATCAATTGTTATCTCTCTCTCGGCTATAACCAAAACCAACTTATCATCTCGTTTTCAGGACGTATTAAAACATGTAAATGTAATTTTGTGATAAGAATAAGGTAAGGTAAAATGGTGCGGGGAAAAGAAATGTGAGAAAACCCAACTGATTAATTAGATTGAGGTGAAAAAGCAAAGTAAAAAAAAAAAAAAAAAAAAAAAAAGAGGAAAGTGGGAGTGAAATTGGAGAAACGCAAGGCAAAGAAGAGGCCCCCCAAGAGGAAGGTAGAAATCACATAAAAACACAGAGAGAGAGAGAGACAGGGAGACAGACAACCCTTTTTTCACCATCTCTTTACCTTTTTCCCTCTTTTCCACGGCATCACAGGCACACCTTCAATTAAAGCACTTGTTTGTTATTCAAACAACAACAAACTTCTTCAAGGAAGAACAAAGAAAAAGAAGAAGAAGAAGAAGAAGAACACCCTCCGTTTCATCTGTATGTTTCCTTGGTCTTCCCCTTTCTCTCTTCATCTTTTTTATTTTTTATTTTTATTTTTTTATAATAATTTAATTTAATTTAATTGAATGAATAGTCTTGATATCAAAGGGTGGTTGATCTTCTTGTATTGCACAGTATTGCACAGCAATGTGTTTGTGTTTATTAAACTCGCGAGGGTTTAATAAGCCAAAGCTTTTTTTTTGTTTTTTTTGTTGGTTTGTTCCGTGAATGTTGTTGTTGTACTTGAAGATTCTAGAACCCAATGCTGTATCATTTTACTGTAATTTTTAATAAATATTGTCATTGTACGGTTCAATTTGGTTTACCTACAAAATGAAGGAAATCCAAGTTAGGGGTTTTTTGTTTTGACGAATAATGAAATGTAAACAGGAAGTTTGACAAGTAAAAGAATGGATGGGAATAGGGGAATGGAGATGTATTACAGCAGCAGCAGCAGCAGTAACAGCAACAGTAACAGCAACAGTAACAGTGTTGGTTATCCGGGGTATCATGATGGAAACTACATGGGGTTTTTCTATGGATATGCTCCCAATTATGTCTACCCAACTCTACCAATTATGCATACTCCGCCGGTAATCATTATAATCATCATTATCATCTTTTGTTTCTTAGTCAACTCGGAGTAGTACTGTATATCATTCTGTTGCATTTTAGTCAACTCATTCTATTCTCTGTCTCCTTTCCTATTCTAGGAAACACCCTTTTGGTCCATGAATATGAACTCCTACCGATCAGTTGATTTCCCCGATGCCGGTACTACTTCCTATTACGGCTATCAACTTCATCCTGCTTTACCCAGAACTGAAATCAACCGCCGCAATTGGGACTATTCTTCCTCAATGCACATTCAACAGCCTACCATTCATATGCATTCCCAAGATAATCTTGTTACTACTTCTGATGCTGCCGACGATTGTTAGTTTTCTCCATGTTGACTCCTTTATCTGGCAACTGTATGTGGCAACATTCGATGCTAATCTCCGTCTTACTTGCAGGTCCTGTGGAACCTTCAGACACGGCTAGTCCAGAGGTAGGACTCCTCTTTCTTGCTATGCTATGTGATAGGGGCAAGAACCTGTTCTCGGTTTTATGTGCTACCAGGGTGTTGTTAGTAGGCTACAGAGAGTTTTTTGAATTGTTAGTTGAGTAATGCTGCATCTCTTTGTTTCCTTGCAGGCTGCGTGGGAGGATAATATCGATCCTGATAACATGACTTATGAGGTTTGTCCCATTCTTTAGAGGAATGTTTTTAGTTTTTACCGTAACTTGAGTGTATCAGGTCTGCCAGGATGGTTCATTTTAGCACCCTGGAGGTATAGTGTTAACGGTGTTGGCCTCTACATTGTTTTCAGTTCGTAATATATTTGGCTGACACCAGTTTCAACTTACTCATTCTAGCAAAAAGTCCGAAAGGTCGAAAGGTGGTAACTAGTATATGAAGCAGGCCTTATGAAGGATACGTTGTCAAATTTACGCTTGAGGCTTAGGGAGTAATTTTCTGTTCGCTCTGGTTTACTTTGGAATTTCTTCCTTGAGCCATCTTATGAACTGTTAGGCCGTCCTGATTGTTAATTTGTGCATTCCTTGTTTCTTCGGCATGTTGATGATGCTCATTAGGTACTTGGACAACTGTTTATAGCTACTGAGAAAGCACTGGCTTGATCTTTTCATTCTTAAAGAATGTCTCTTTTTTTTTTTTTCAAATAAAAAATTTGGCTTGTTCAACTTGGTACTCTTCTGTTCCCATTTTCGTTATGTTCCTATCTCCAGGCCCAACATTGTGAGAAGAAATCTGCTGTTTTTTAAAAAAAAAAAAAAATAAAATAATTGTGTGCCCTTCTATTCTGGAAGGTGGTTTTCGGTTGGCATGCCAATGATGTTGCTTTATCTTTTCCTGTTGTAGGAACTACTTGACCTAGGTGAGGCTGTTGGAACTCAAAGTCGAGGCCTTTCCCAAGAACTTATCAAGTTGCTTCCTACATCACGGTATAAGGCAGGCGGTTTTTTTTCGAGAAAGAAGTCTAGGGAAAGGTATATGTTGGCACCTTTTTTTTTTTTTTTTTTTTTTTTTTTTTAAATGTACTTGTGTGTTGATATGGAGGTAATCACTCATTAAGAGATCTGACAGTAATGTTCTGTTAGAATTCTGCAACTGCTGAAAGACAAGAAACGATAGAGTATCTGTCATTATCTTGTGTATTTGGCATTTATTCCAACTCTCATATCTTCCTTTTTACCCTTTTACCTTTCTCCGTAGAGAGAAGGGGTGTGTGTGCCTGTGTGGTGCACTATGGGGCGTGTTATGCATATCGTCCGTGCAGTGGCTTTTAGATCCTCATATCACAGATCATTTAAAAACAAAACACTTTGATTTTGTGGATTTTCTGATGTGAATTCTGTATCAAGTGAACTACTTTGATTATGAAACTCCCTTCTAAAGTGTGATGCCTAGTTTCAGGATCTTGGGGTTGTTTATCTGAGAGAATATCATAATTCAATTGAGTAGAAAGTACAGGAGTAGTAAGATCTTTGTATTATGAGGCAGTGGTTGCGCTAAATTTCGTCAAAGGCATTGTTGAAAGAGGGGAAATTACACTTCAATTATCTTCCAAGGGGATATGTGTCTAATATATTTAAGGGGAGAAATTATTCTGTATATATTTTCGGTCGGATGAAATGTCATATTTGTTCCAATAATCACATGTAGTCATGTACCTGTGTTGTCTCTGGTAAGGTCTAAATACCAATGTTTTGGGAATTAAGAAGATCTTAGTAATGTTACATATATGTTTGAAACTATGTATCCGAAACTAAGCGGGCATCATTTGCATTCCAGATGCGTGATATGCCTGGTGACGTACAAAATAGGGGACCAACAGATGACATTGCCGTGCAAACATGTATACCACTCGAAATGCGGCAGAAAGTGGCTCAGCATTAACAAGGTGAAACTAGTATAAAAGATGAAGTAATCTCGCGTGTTTGGTACACATCCTTGTTGTGTGCTCTAATGCATCTGTTGTGTGTGTTGCACAGTCATGTCCAGTTTGCAATTGCGAAGTGTTTGGTGATGAAGGAAGGAGTTGAGAAATTGTGAGGCGCGCGTACAGATAAGGGTTGAGTTTTTGGCAGTTTGATTTTTTGTTCTTGGTTCCTTGTTTTTTGGGGATACAGAGAGCTGATTTTGGTTCATCAACGGCTATAGAGTTCTCTTTCTAACTGATACATATGACCCGTCTAAGTCTTGTAGGAAGGACAAACTAATGTACGAAATATCTGAATATATAGAGGTGCTAATTTTTGTCGAGATGGATTCCAGTGTTGTTTTCCGAATCCATGGTCGTTTGTTGCATTGGTTTGGTTTGGTTTGGTTTGTAATATTACTCATCCTTGATATATAAGCTGAGAAATTAGGCTTAGGTAGTCAGTTGATATTGGGTTGGTGTTGTGTACTTTTCAATTGAAACTGATGTGGATTGTACATGGGAGTAATTACCAAATTTGGCCATGGACGCATAATATTGGGACTTTGATTTCCCTTGAGATTGTATCGACTCTCACTTGTTCCGTATAACATTTTCAGAAATTTTGCAATACGGAGTACTTGCTTTGAAGTATCATTGTTAATATTCTGACTAAAGAAACATTTGGAGGAAACTTTGTTAGCATGAGTGGAAGTAGAGTTGATAAGTAGTGATGGGTTGTGGAAGGAAGATACTATGTGTGTTAATCGGTTTACACTTGTAGCATGACAAGGGTAAAGTTGGACATTTTGTAATCGGGGCGGGTTGCTTAGATTGGACAAAGTGAGAAAGAAAGAAATATTCCGTAGAAGAAGAAGAAGAAAATAAAAAAAAAAGGGAAAAGAAAAGGAGATTAATGAGGGGGGGAAAATGTAACGGTCGGAAAAAGGAGATTAATGAGGGGGGGAAGTGAGAAGCGGGGGTTCAACGGTCGACTTGATTGGGATACCGCCATTCCTTTTTCTCTCTCTCTCTCTTCCGCTCCTTTTTTTTTTTTTTTTTTTTTTTTTTGTGTTAGTAGTAACTCAACAACAACAACAACAACAACAACAACAACAACACACTTTCTCTTTCTCTCTCTCTCTCTCTCCTTGCTGTAAATTGATTAGAAATCAGAAAGAAATAAAAATGGAAGCTGCAAGAATAGAATGGGAAAGAATAGAGTCGGTGTTCGTTGAAGATCAAGTTTACGAGAACATCAATGCTCCTCAGTGGGTCGATCTCTCGTCCCCTCTCTCTCCTTCCGACGACGTCGCTTGGTTCTGCCGTCCCGGTATCATCATCATCATCATTCTTATTTCTGATTTCTTTTTTCTTTTTTTTTTTTTTTTCCATTTTATTAACTTACTTGTGTTAATTTATTAGATTGCAAGCATCCAACAACAGCTGACGACTTTGTCAATTCCTCGCCCCCTTCTTCTTCCAAGGTCTGTCAGTTCCATCTTTTTATAGGTCAAACATTTGATGTTAGTTTTAATACTAAGTGGTCTTTGTCTGGTATATGCAGTTGCTGCGATCTGTCAGTGTTTCTAAGCTTATTGGTCTCGTTGATTGGACTCGCCGGTATGATTATTATCACTAGAACTAGAATTACAAGTAGAATTAGAATTAGAATGATAATAATAATATTAAGATTTGTGTGTCCAGGGAAGCCCATTTGAAGAGGCGAGGTGCTTTGGGTGGTCAGTCTTCAATAATCAGAATGAGCAGTGAGGATGCTGAAAACCAAGACCCTAATTTCTCAACTCCTAATCGCCAAATCCACTACTTGAACAAGGCCGCAATCAAATCAAGTGCCGGAAAGGACGAGTATTCCGACATACAGCTTCACAGCAATGACGACACCCAAACTGGCAAGGACTTGTTTGGTAGAATCACTGAATTTTGCAGCGAGTTGAAGAAGATGGCCACCCGTCCTAAGGAGGAAGATGCCTGCAATCCTCCTCCAAATCCAAATACTAATCCTGGTAAAGTCAATGAGCCAGCCAGAAATGTGTTGGACAGCAGGCTGCCACTGGTGGAGATGAAAAAGGACACATACGAAGGTGGTGGTGAGAGAAGCGTGAGCAAAAAGAAAAACAAGATCAAGTACTAAATTATAACTTGTATTATTCAATCACATTCGTATTTGAATCAGTGTAATTATTTGTCATTGTTGACTCGTTGTTTGTTCAGGCGAGGTGATGGAGATGAGAACATCCCGGTGCGTGTGAATCTGAATAATATGAAGCGCAAGGAAGAGGACAAGTTGATGGTTGTACGAACAAATCCTCCCACACCACAAGGTTTCTCAGCTGCCAAGACTAAAGCACCAAACACAAGGCTCATGGTACCACTCACTTGACTCATGGTATAATATTAATAATATTAATAATAATAATAATAATAATAATAATAATGTTAGTAATTGTTATTCGTTTTGATCAGGAAGGGGAAATGGATCAAGAGAAGAAGAAGAGGGTGGTCAAGGAGACCATGAATGATGGAACAACAACAACAACAACATTAGATGTCTTCTGGTTTCTCAAGCCCTGCACCACGCTATCCACCTGATCTTTGATTCTTTCATTCCTTTTTTGTTATTACTACACATACTCGGATAGAATAAATAAATTCTCTATAATATAGTTGCTGATTAGTTTTTGTACTTTGAAACAAACTCATGATTCCAATTCAATTCAACTCTAATAAAGTCTCATTTTATTATGTCTTGAACTAATTCATTACATAAATCAAAACCCTAATACATGAATTCAAAGCAGCCAGCTTATATACTTATATATATACATAAACACTACAGATCAGAAGTAGACATACAGGCATACAGCTACTACTATCAGTCTATGATGATGGATGATCCGACTAATACAATACAATTCTGTGCACTCAAAATCCAAAACATAAAAAAAAAAACATTATTATTCGAGTACTCGTATTACGAATAGGAAGCCGATTGATTTAAATCTTATGCTGAAGAAGCAGTGGTGAGGAGGAATCTCAAGGCTCGGCGCATACGAGGGAACACTCGACGGCGGTAGGCGGTGGTCTCCCTCAGAAGCTCTTCAATGGAGGCCACGAATAGAGTGAAATGCCTCATCGGGGGAACGTACAGAGTCAATGGCACCGCCGAGAACGCCACCGCGAACATAAACTGCAGCATCATCGATTTCCAATTCCAATTCCAATTCCAATTTGTGTCTTCCTCTACAAGCAATAATAATAATAATAATAATAATAATAATAATAATAAGTCAGTGCGGTCCAATTTGATTAGCTTGTGTAATACTAGTAGGAACTATGGAGATTAAACTAGAACTAGAGTTTTGGTTGGGGTTCTTATCTGGATTCATTTCTTTTATTATTATTATTATTTTAATATTTAATAATATCAAAAATGGTGCTAGTGGGCCGTCTCTTCACCTTAAGGTTACAGCTACACGACTGAATTCTGAATTTCTTAAGCAGAGTTTACTTTGTTTAGGTACGTATCATAGTTGTTCGTTTTTGAGCCAATATGCGTGGACCCTGTGAATATGGGTGTTAACAGAATGGGCCTGAATAGGAAGGGGGAAATGGAAGGCCCAATAGATGAAATTGAAGTCATACAAAGCAGAGAGGAGAGAGAGAGAGAGAGTGTGTGTGTGTAAAAAAGAGAAAAAAACCTTCCGAAAAGAAAAGAAAAAAAAAGAAAAGGAATTCAAGGCAGAAATGTCAATGGCTCAGCGCATCAGATCGAGTGTTCCCGTGGCTCGTAGGGCTTATGATTCCTGCAGATCCGACGCCTTGTCAATGGTACTTTTTTCTTATCATTCATTTCTAATTAATCATTTGGATTGGATTTAATTGATTCGATTTGAAAAATTGCAGAGGAAGTTTGCTACATCGGCTCCGTCTAACAAGAAGACTAATATCAAGGTTTGTTTGGTTTTAATTTATCATTTTCCCTTTTTATTTGTTTGTTGTTGCTTTATTGGTGGTTGGACGGCTCTCTCATTCATTCTGAATTCAAATTTGGGGTAAACTCATACTGGTATTATTTACGATGATGAGGAGGTTTGTCATTTGTTTGTGTAAGTTCCTCAATTTCACATTTTGGAATCACTATTTTCAAATTCGTTTCAGTGACTCAAAAACATTAACTTTTGCCAAGTTTTAATGAATTCCGGAAACATCGGAGATGGTGTAGTCTTTTTGGTTCAACGAGGGAGGAATATTTGGAAAAAAGTAGGAGAGGTCGATAGGGATAAGATAGGGCGTTTGAGGAGGGAGTCATCTACTACTCCCTTCATTTCATTCATTACTTTACGTCGGGCCGGGTTTTGTGAGGGGAAATTAAGCCCAACGTAAACAAATGAATGAAATGGAGGGAGTATATGAAAATCATCTTCACATTAACGTAACTAAGATTTCTCAGTTATTACTTTTGCTTTATTAAGTGCCTATATACTTGGAATGAGTGATGTCAATCGTTGGAGAAACACATTACTATTTCTCACCTTCTATCTCTTATTCTCCTATTAAATTTGTATCCTTGTTATGTTTGCAACATGTTCTTTTTTCCTCAATGGCTTCTCATCCTTTTTTTTCAGTGAAATTGAGGATATGCGTTATCTTCTAAATTGTAAAAATCCATGGCTTCTCACTCACAACTCACATCCTTCCCTGTTTATCTTGTTTTGTATATAGGTGCCTGTTTCTATGTTTGGAGGTTGTGCTAATTATGCATCAGCTTTGTATCTTGCCGCTGCCAAAGCCAACACATTGGACAAGGTTGAGTTAGAGCTTTTGGACCTCGTTGAGGCCACCAAGAAATCTCCAACTTTCTCTCAGTTTACAAAGGATCTCTCTGTGCCTTCAGAAACTAGGTCAAAGGCTTTAAATGACATATGTGCCCAAGCTAAGTTTTCAGATGTTATGAAGAACTTCTTGGGTATGATTTTTGCTTCATTTTTTTTTTATTTTTTTATTTTTTTATCAAACTCCATATATATATTGTCCTCTTAATATATTGATTTTCTGCTTTTGGATGCTGCTTCCTTTTTGATGTGGCGCCCTACGCCCCATATCATTTTGCGACTAGATAGCTACCTAAGGTCTTTTCCCTCGTGTAAATTTATTGTCAAATCAGTCTAGCAGTTAGCTAGCTAACACCAACTCGTTTGAGAATTTGACGAATCTACATAGGTCGCAGAGTTGCCTGAACATTGCAGTTAATCAACATTTGTTATCCCACTACATCACCTTGTTTTTTTATATGAAACACCCACGAACCCCTAGGCATTAACCACCAGTCATCAGAGTATGTAAATGTTTCATTTCTCTTGGTGCTACAACAAAGTATTTGATGAATCTACATAGGTCGGGGACTTGCCGAAACATTGCAGTTAATCAGCATTTGTTATCCCAGTACATCCCATTTTTTTAGGGTGATGATTTTGCCAAGGCAAATCAGCATCTTCCAAGGCAAATATGTCCATTATATGGACCGCGGTAGTAATTACTGCCTTGGCAAAATCATCGCCCTTTTTTTAATGAAACGCCCACGAACCCCTAGGCATTGACCACCGGTCATCAGAGTATATAGATGTTTCATTTCTCTTGGCTCTACAACTAAGTATTTTGTTTACTTATACTGATGTGCTTCTTGTAGTTGTTTTGGCTCAAAATGGAAGGTTGAGGCATGTGGATAGCATTGCCAAAAGGTTCTCAGAGCTGACTATGGCACACAGGGGAGAGCTGCATGCAATCGTAACTACTGTTATTGTAAGCAACTTGTAATTTGTGCTTTCTCAAATTTGATGTTTCATGTGCTTTTATGATGTTTCTCAACACTTCCTGATCGCTCACTTGCTTTCAGCCCCTTCCTGCCGAGGAGGAGAAAGAACTCAAGGAAACACTACAAGAGATACTTGGGAAGGGAACCAAGGTTAAGCTGGAACAGAAGGTATTCTTTTCACCGTTTTTCCTGGAGCTATGATAGCAGTGGTTCTTCAATCTTCATCACACAAATTTATCTGATAATGGTATACATGTCTCTCTTTATTTTATTTTTTGTTTTTTTCAGATTGACCCAAGCATTCTTGGTGGCATAGTTGTGGAATTCGGGCAGAAAGTCTTTGACATGTCCATCAGGACCAGGGCAAGACAGATGGAGAGGTTCCTGCGAGAACCTATCAACATATAGGCTGAGATTTCTCCTATGGAGCACTTTGAGAGTTTCCTTTTGTAGTAATGGCAGTGGTGCTGCATAAGATAAATTTTTAAACTTTGTTACTTTCTGTTGATGCCGCCTTTTTCATGTTTCTAGTGACATGATCTTCTGCACAAAATAAGAATTGAAGGTCTCTGGTAACTGGTTGGCATTTTCTTCCAGAATTGGGATTCTTATGATGGTATCTATATTGTATTGCTACTCATTTTGAGTGTGGAAAGGGTGTTTACAGTCTGTTTATGTAGTTTCTGGTGGCCATGAATGGAGTCTTGTTCAGTTTCTAGATGTGTAGGAGGAAGATTTGAAAACGATGCAATTCGGTTGAAATTGATTAGTTAATGACAAGGTGAAGAAATACAAATTCAGAAGGAAACTCACATTGAACGGAGCTTTAGAGCTGCTGGGTTTGGAGTCTGAAGCGATTGGGTTTAACAGAATAGCTATATCTTAATGTGTTCTGGAGTAGCTTTGGGAGTATGTCTTGTTTCTTTTGAATATTGATGTGTCTGGTAGTTGTATCATGTACTAGTATGTAGCTGAATACAGTTTGATTAAGAAAACCTTGGAATACCGGAATAGGTAGGCAATCAAGGATCAAGTAATAGCCATATATAGCAACCAGGTGTTAATGCGGATGATAGGGAATGGATTTTTCGCTGCTGCACATCACCAAACAAATGTAACAGAAAAACATTACCAAACAAAACATTTTGATGAATAAAAAAGTAACGTGAAAAAACAAGAAACGTCGCCTGAGAGATTCGAACTCTCGCGGGGAAACCCCATGTACTTAGCAGGCACACGCCTTAACCACTCGGCCAAAGCGACATTCTGCTCACTTTTTTCTTTATTTATTAATTTACACCTCATTTCTACCTTAAACATTTGGTTGGCTGCTTGATTAAAGACGTGTGTGTTGGATCGTAGTACATAGTTGTTAAAATGATGGCGCCACCTTTACTTAAAATTTGATGAATCTTGCACTAGAAGCAATATCATTGCATATAATTAGTCATGTAATAATGTAATTAAGCACTTTGGTCGGTGCTGGAAGTATAGAATGGTGATACTGTGGTATATAGAAATATAGAATGAATGGGTATGGCGTTTCACTTGATTTGCAAATATAATCATACTGAAAAACAGTGTGTGAGCAATAATTTGTTTGTAATGATGCATGATTTGTTAGATCCATGATTAAGCTTTATTCCGTAATTACCGGGACTTGAATACTACGTGACACACATATACATAGTGATTATACGATTAGTGAACCAAAAACATATGGTAGTATATATATGCACATTATCAACACATTGAATTGAATGGTCCAGAATCCATACTGACAGTCTGACGACATAAATTAATTAATTATGGGAAGTGAAGAAGGAGAAGAAATGTATGGAGGTTACTGGAATAGTAGTAGGTACTACGTAGAAAGCCCGTGCGCAAGAAGCAGCAGTAGTACTGGATCTAGGCAGCAACCTAGCAGCAGCACTACTGCCCTATTAATGTCAATCCACAAGCAGCAGCAACAACAACAACAACAACAGGATGATGATGATGATGATGATGATGATGATGATGTGAGGTTTGGAGGATGCCGGCAGTACCTATCGTTGACAACTTACCCGTCATCTTACCTTTGGATTGGTATTCAGTTACTGTGGAGGTTTGTCATCAGCTCCATGGCTGCTCTACTTGTCTTCTACTTGCTCACCAAGCCACCTCCTCCTCATCTTTCCATTCAGGTAGTAATTTTTATTTTTAAGGGCTTGCTTGGAATGAGAGTAATTATTAAGGGGGTAATAGGAGTTAAAATAAGGGAAAAATGGAATTGGATCCCCTAGAGTTAAAAACAAACTCTACCATGTAGAGTTTACTTAATAAGGTAAGAATTAATTGTTTTGCATTTTTTTTGTGCATTCCAAGATTCTCTTCATTTTGTCTTATTACTAATTTTAGCAAACTCTACCAACTCTACCAAGAAATAACTCTAGGGGATCCTCACCCGGAAAAAATGGTAGAAATGGTGGTGGTAGAGGGAGGAAAAAAGGGGTAGAGGAGGAACTATTACCCCCATATGGGGGTAATGCATTACTCCCCTCCCTCCTAGGGTAATGCATTACTCCCATATGGGGGTAATGATTCCTCTTCCACCCTTCATTTCCTCCTTCCACCACCTTCATTTCCTCCCTCCACCACCACATTTTCTCTAATTTTCCCCTTATTGTTGCTCCTATTACCCCCTTAATAATTACTCCCAATCCAAGCAAGCCCTAACTGTACTATATATAGGGCTTTAATTAATGGGCTGCTTGCATGCATGCAGACGACAAGGTTGATAGTGTTTGAGATAGCAGAGGGAGTGGACTGGCGGGGTGTTGCCACAAACTTTGTGACCTGCAATGTCTCCATCTCCATTCTGATTGACAATAAATCCAGTGTATATGCTCTACGTAGTGTCTCCTCCCCGCTCATGCACATCTACTTCCGACGTCAGCCTTTCGCCATTTCTCAAGTAAAGCCTTTAAATGCCTTTACCGGCCGGCTACATTATATGTTCAATATATAATTAATTAATTGGCATGCATGCAGGGGGTAGTGGAAGTGTATGCAGGAAGCCGTGAAGGGAGGGCATACAAGATATACGGGGGCACAATCAACAAGGCCATGTACGGTGGTGGCCGGAATATGCAAGACATGCTCGACTCTGGAAGAGGTTTGCCGTTATTAGTCAGCCTCACCTTCAGCTCTCATTTCCCACATCTCTTCATTCACCCCAAATTCCATCACTCTGCTCGCTGTTTACTCGTTGTTTACAAGCACCAATTGCAACACCCTTACAATAATACCACCTGCCTCCTTACAACTTCATCCTCCTACTCCTAGATATATACCCTATCTCCAGGCCACTAACACATCATCATATTATTAACTCATCATTTGTGTTATATGATTTGATTATTATGCATTTCAAATCTATCGTTGCTACTATTATTATCGCTACTGTACTCAGTAATGCATCATCTCAAATAATTAATCAAGGATGATTAATATATAATAGTCCTAATTAATACAAACTCATCAATTCAACTGACAGTAAATAATCCTAATTAATTAAGACGAGCATTATTATTATATAATCAGATCGATGCTGCTCTGGATTATTATTATCGATGGTATATAATCTTGTAGAGGTCAAGTCTCATTCGTTCCACGGACAAACATAATATTCAATACCATTATTAAGATGTTGATTAATGATTCAATTATGACGAAATTTATGCTAATTAAAATTAAAGAAGTTGAAATGTTTTCTAAACGTTTGTAAAGACAACTTAAGAGACTTGATTTAATATGAAACATTTTTATTAGCCTATTAATACTATCATAATAATAGATAGGACCGCACATATTAAAGGTGTATTACATGGATGAGAGATAAGGGAATTGAATAGAGGGACGACACGTAAGATTTGAGTTGAAATTTTTTTGCTCTAGATGATTTCAAAGGCTGCCACGTAGGCGTGAAGATTAGCCTATTAAAGGTATAGTATAGATAATCCTAATTAATACAAACTCATCAAGTCAACAGACAGTAAATAATCCTGATTAATTAAGACGATCATTATTATTATAATCAGATCGATGCTGCTCTGGATTATTATTATCGATGATATATAATCTTGTAGAGGTCAAGTCTCATTCGTTCCACGGACAAACATAATAAAGGTAGTCGTGATGAGTAGTGTTGATTAAATGTTGGTGATGAACAACAATGGAAGCTCCACGTACGAATAAAAAAAAAAAAAAGAGAAAAAAAGGAGTGGACGTGTGGATGGCACAAGCCAAAGAGCAATTAAAAGAGTGAAGAGGTGGAAATGTGGTACGTCTGATCAAACAAAACAAGGACGACACTGATGAATGCTGATGTTAGGAGATATAAATAAAGTCTCTCTTTTCCTTGGCTTGCGCTCGCCACACTCCTCCCTCCCTTAAGATACCTCTCTTCTTTTTCTTAATTAATTAATGGAACCTACACAAACCCAATTTGGCTTTTTTTTTTTTTTTTTAATATTAAAATCAAAAAGCCACAGCCGAACAAATTAAAGTAACAATCCAATCTTCATTATTCTTTTTAATTACCCTATTTTCATCCAAACCACACGATCATACATAGTATAGTACTGTATGTGTATATGCAATCTTGATTATTTTTTTAGTAAATTAAATATGCACGATGATACATAGTATAGCTTATTGGACCCATCCCAATATATATCCCATCCCCAATTATACAATAGTACAGTTAGGCCTTCTTTTGGTTAATGCATAGTATATCCTCAAATTAATTAATTACGGCCTCCACATTAAATCACACACTAAATACTAATTGTATAGATTTCTTAATTTAGTTTGTTAATAATGGTGATTAATTCACTTGTAAGTTGTAACCAACAGACGCCACTCAACGCACCACTAGCCGCCAACGCCATGCATGCATGATCTACAAATAAATTAAATATAGTTGTTTTATCGGTACGTAATCGCATATCACATCGTTTTAATTAGATGAAAGTGCACTTATCAATAACTTAACTAGCTGATGCGATGTTAAACACTCAATACCAGGTGTCATCATCTTCGTGACATTATGTTATGATGATCATTTCTATTATTTTTCATCATATCGGCGTGAGATTATTGCTTTTATGCCCTCGAAATCGTTTTTTCTAGTGATCGTTTAACTACTACCTGCTCCTGTACGCTTAGCTTGCTATATGCATGGAGTATATATGAATCGATCATGCCGAGGTCTGCAAGCTCCAACGCCACTACTATGCTTGGGCCGTGCATATATATGAAACAAGGAAGATTTTACATGTCCTACCTAGCTAGTTTGTAATTTGCTTACATTTTAGCATGCTATCAAATGTAAGGAATTAAAGTGATCGAGCATACACTTTTCATTACTATTAAAGAAAATTAAGAAAGGTTATAATAGAACTCATTTACTGTATGCATTTTGTTGTTGTCTTGCAATAAAAGTGGACAAATTTTCGTTTCTAAGAAGTAAGAAAAAAAAAAAAGAGGGACAAAGTTAGGTCAGATGGAACTAAATAGGCCCACTAATGCATAAGGAGTAAAGACACTGGAAATCCAACGCAGCCCACCATCAAGTTAAAGTGGCAACCTTTACTAAACGCACATACAAAACCATTAGTCGTACACTTGTTAATCAAAATTACTACCTGTTTTTTGGCCTTACAAACATGCATAATTGATGGCCGCATAATCTTAAAAGTCTATATACACAAATTTGAAAATGTCCACTTAGTTTGCGGTAAAATTATTTGAAGATGTAGTAAATTTTGTTGTGTATATAACTTAGCAGAAAATTTAGGTATAAGGAATGAGAGATAACACCCCACCAATGGTTGGTGGTGTCTCCTATATATCTAGTTAGTGCAATCATCGAACGAATCGTCACGCGTTTACCATGATTGAAACCATCCGTAAAATCTATACCTTAATTAGCCTCTTAGCTACTTATGACTCGATCATGCAGTTATAATTATAATTCCTATTTTAGTTGCTTATAAAACGTTCGTACTAAGACGCTGGAGAAAATGTAAATTAAGTACGTGATTTTTTGTGGAAGTAAAAATGAAGAGTGATTAAGTGAAACAATGTGAGTAGTTCTAGGCATTTATAATTATAAGGTGTTAGTAATTACTAGTAGTAGACACACATGCATGTCCACGAACTAAATTGAACCGTCTGTTTTAATTTGTTTAGCTACATACTGCGTATAGATCGATATGTTGGAGTATACGCGCATATTATAAGGGGAATCAAGAATAATTAAATATATGATACGATCATGCATGTGCTCCAGTCCACTTTAGGACGAGTGCTGATGAGTGCACCGTATCGAAGAATTGTTTAAAGGAGAGAATTGACAATTGACAAAACGAGGGAGAGCCGAGTTTGCATGGTATAAAAAGGGAACCCGGGTCACTGGAATTTGGTACCTCATTTTCCCACCACCAAAAAAGACGTGATCTGCTGCGCTACATACGTACTTCCCTCATATTAAGCGACTTACTACATACGCCTTATTATTATTTAGTTTATTTGGTACGTTTGCCTCTCTCACTCTCAGTTAACCATTACTAATTTACTAAATATAAGTATTGCTATCATTCTTTTAGTTCGATTTACAGCTTCTATATATAAGTACTAATTCGTCCTTACAATATGAGTAATTCTCTACATTATATTTTGAGTACTTAATTTGCTCCATACTTTGCTACTCATATGTACTTATGTAGCACTATTATTAATTGGTTTATTTCTTTCTTTTACAACTTTTTTACACATGTGCATGGCTGATCATTGCGTTCTCCAAACCTCGAGGAGAATGGATAATAATAGTGTTTGTGAGGAGCACAAACACTATTTATTGTCCATTACTTCGGGGGTGTCTTATTCTTCAATCTTTTAAAAATAGAGGCTAACTTACGCGGCGGCTATAGATGAATTAGTGAGGAAACTAGAAGGTGGGAATAACTAACTAACGGCGATATTGAGTTAAAGAAGGGGCCAGTTAAGGGGGCGGTTAGTTAAAGTTGAGGCAAGGGCGATTGGTAGTTATAATTCTTGTTTTTGATAGGAGAATGATCGAATCCTAGTACTACTACACTCTATACATTAGAATACGATCTACGAATAATGAGATTAGATAGACGGATCTCCTGGTGTATGTGCCACACTCGGAAGTCGGAATTCGTACGATTAAATAATAATATTTCTATATTATTGTTTGTCGTAAAATGTGGTGATTAAAAGTTTGTGTCCCCTGCCAAGTACAGTACTAGGTTGTAGTCTGAATAGTATATACTAGTATGTAGTAGTATTATCTGGGGAAATTAAAGAAGACAATAACGTATGTTGTAATTATCTGAAGAAGAAGAAGAAGAAGACACCGTGTACAGGTGTCTGTTTACATGCCACTGAGATTAAGGTTTTAGCAAAGCCAAACACATTTCACATTTCTGGCCTCTATTCCTTTTAATTTGGCTTTATGCACAAACTTAGGATGTCACCACTCTACTACTTTTTCATTCCTGCAAACTACAGAGTAATAAGGATTAAGGAATGAATTATTGTATCCTCTGGTATTATGAATTACGAGTATGTAGTTGCTTTATTACTACCCACTAGTATTGCTTTATACTAGTATCTGTTAACGAACTAAGACTATTCAGTAGCACTAGCTGTTTCAGTAGCAGGTTGTTGTTTGAGTAACAAGTAGCATATAGCTGTTAGCTTCAGAACTAGTAGTTGATATAAGACGGATTCGGTAGAATAGTAATAGATATAGATATAATTAAGGTGGTAATAGAGGTTAAGAATAGTAAGGGCCAAGGGAAGTGTACAAGTGGAGCAGGTTGTATTAGAAAAGATTTGGAATTATAAAAGTGTGGCCATAAAGATTTGGAATTGGTAAGCTTATATATAGACTTGCTTAATGATTGAGGAGTGTAAAGTGTGCAGGCAAATTAAGCAGACTAGCAGTTGCGTGACATAACAATATTGTTAAGACGATGGCTGCTGCTGCTGCTGCTGCTGCTGTGGACAACAATAATAGTAACAGTATTCCTCTTTCTGTCTTCTTCAAAGATGTCAGGTACTCTCAATTACTCCATTCAATCATTTAATAATCCTGATAAACTGTTTGGTAACTTACTAACTAATCAATTAAATAATTGGCGTGGGATGCATTATCGATCAGGAATGTGTTCAAATGGGATCCTCTTGGTTTGGAGATACTGCAGATTGCAGTTCCTGCTGCTCTGGCCTTGGCTGCTGATCCTGTCGCCTCCCTCATCGACACCGTCTTCATCGGACATTTAGGCCCTGTGGAGCTTGCTGCTGTTGGTGTTTCCATAGCCATTTTTAACCAAGCCTCCAAAATTACAATATACCCACTTGTTAGCATCACCACTTCTTTCGTGGCCGAGGAAGAGACCGAGTCCAAAATCATTGTGCCTCAGCCTGAAAAACATAACAATAATAATAACGACGACACTTCTACTAAAACTTGCAATCATCATAATAATAATAATACCAAAGAGGATGTATTAGCCTCTTCCAAAGATATAGAGCAAGGCTTCCATAATAATAATAATAATAATAAGAATGGAGGAAAACGACACATCCCATCAGCTTCAACGGCGCTTGTTCTTGGGGGCATCCTTGGCCTTCTGCAAACAATCTTCCTCATTTTTGGAGCAGATATTCTTCTAGGAATCATGGGTATCAAACATGTACGTGATTCATTCATTCATTCAGCTTGCTGCTTACACTTCCATCGTTTATTAATGAATTCTTCTAGTATCAACAATCAACTAGTAGTAATTAATAATGTGCGTGCAGGGATCCCCGATGTTAGAACCAGCTCATAAGTACTTGACACTGAGGTCGCTGGGTGCTCCGGCTGTTCTTCTATCCTTAGCCATGCAAGGAGTGTTTCGAGGGCTGAAAGACACAAAAACGCCTCTTTACGCAACAGTGGCGGCCGATGGTGCAAATATCATATTGGATCCAATATTCATATTTGCGTGTCATATGGGTGTCAGTGGTGCAGCCATTGCTCATGTTATCTCGCAGTACTTGATGGCATTCATACTCTTATGGAGGTTGACAAAGCAAGTTAGTTTGTTACCTCCAAGTCTTAAAGACCTCCAGTTTGGTCGCTTCCTTAAAAACGGTATTACTAATAATTGCTTTCTCATCACTTACAAGTTATTCACTTTAGTTTCTAATCACATTTAAATTGTTTCAGGCCTCTACCTGTTCACTAGAGTGATTGC
Source organism: Spergularia marina (assembly GCA_963680865.1). Taxonomy (NCBI): domain Eukaryota; kingdom Viridiplantae; phylum Streptophyta; class Magnoliopsida; order Caryophyllales; family Caryophyllaceae; genus Spergularia; species Spergularia marina. Next base: position 27,522,403 of record OY804554.1, on the reverse strand, counting down.
TGTCACATTTTGTGTCACCTTGGCCGCTTCCCTAGCTGCGCGGTTAGGCGCAACTCCAATGGCCGCCTTCCAGATTTGCTTACAAGTCTGGTTGACTTCATCCCTTTTGGCAGACGGTCTAGCAATAGCTGGTCAGGTAATCACAGACCTCTGCTTTTTGACTCGGTGATTTTAAGATCAGAATAGCATCTATGCAACCTAGCCAGTGCTGATTATGCTACATTCTTTGTTGTTGTTGTTGTAATAGGCAATCTTAGCCTGTGCATTTGCTGAGAAGGATTATGAGAAGGCGACAGCTGCAGCTTCGAGGGTATTACAGGTGCGACATGGCCAGAGACTACTTTAATATCTTCTCCCTAATAATAACATTGTTCTTACTGATAATACTAGTTTAGACCTCAATATATTGATTCGTCACGGATGTGATGCAGATGGGTTTTGTACTCGGCTTGGGGCTGGCTGTTGTTGTTGGGGTTGGTTTGAAGTTTGGAGCTGGTGTCTTTTCAACAGATGCCAATGTTCTGCATTACATCAGCATTGGAGTCCCGGTAATTAATTTCAGACTGTCCACTGCCACATATTTCTTTTTTTTCCCTTCCGAACTAATCTAATCTACTCAATGAACTGACATTTGCATTTTTCACTCACCAGTTTGTTGCAGCCACCCAGCCAATAAACTCGTTGTCTTTTGTTTTCGACGGTGTCAACTTTGGGGCATCTGATTTTGCTTATTCTGCCTATTCTATGGCAAGTTACCGAATCCTCCACTGCAACAGATTATGTCTGCCTCATTCTTTGCCGAATCGATTCTGACAGCATTTCTTTGATGTACTCACAGGTTCTAGTTGCTGCTGGAAGCATTACATCTTTGTTTCTTTTATCCAAAAGCCATGGATTTGTTGGCATTTGGATTGCTTTGACGATCTACATGGCTCTACGTACATTTGCTGGGATTTGGAGGTAACCAAGTTTTTCTCATTTCCAAACTACTTTGCTAATATACTGAAGATAATATGCACCAAATCTAATACGAATCCTTGTCATAATATTGTAGGATGGGGACCGGGACAGGGCCGTGGCGTTTTCTTAGGAGCAGAACATTATTATGATTACTACTACTACTACAGTAGTGTGCCTATCTTTTGTTTTTGTATCAGCAAAAGTCCTCCAGTCATGCAGGCGACTTCATACAGTCGGAGTCATTTAACAACAGGAAGGAATCGAGCCAGCATTGCACAAAAAGTCGATGATCCAACACATTCTCTGTTGGCAGACTCCTAAATTCTAGATAACTGTCTGATATTAGTCAATGGTACAAGTATAAGCTTAAGGCATACGTAATCATAGTGACTCGGTAATAATCTACACTTCATTGAGGATGCTGTTAAATGTTACATCTTGATGCACTTTCTCTCAAATTATTGCCTCACCTCATGGTTGGTCATCAATCCATCAATCAAAAGCATGTAATCAAAGTAACACACAAGTTCACATTTTCGATTACTACTACCAAAATTCTGGAGAAAGAATCTTACTCCCACACGGTCGAGCCGGAGACATCTGTCAACACATATCGAACGAACAATGTCATCAATATCTACTGCTGATCAAGGGACTGGCGTAAAGCCTACAAAACATAAATTTCTCTTATATTAATAGCCAAACTTAACATAGAGAATTGAATTAATTATAGCCTGACACAGTGGCAGTCTGCCAGAATGAATTATAGATGAAGAAAAAGTTATAGAACATATATAGACATGGAATTAACTTACACTTGATTGTTCTACAAGGGAATGAAATCGGAAAAATATTACAATAACAGCAATTACAAAGAGCTTCAGAAAATTGGACGAGCAAAACAGCAGCATTTGCTCCATCGTTCTTGATCAGTACCCATCAGCAGACAAAAGAAGAACCTTTTTCATCCTGTTACTATGGAACTGAGCATCTAAGCAACAAAAAGAATAGAAATATATACCACACTACTCGTTTCTCCCTCATCAAAAGCCAAAAAGAGAATGTTAAGTCGACCTTTCCAGTTTCCACAGGGAGATCCCCAATTAGACCAGGAATTGACAGGGGATCCAACGGAGCTATATATAGTGATATTTTCTCCAGGATGGACAAACGGGCAGTCTGTCCAATCATGAAATGACAAGACTCGTCATTTACCTTCTTCTTCTTCTTCTTCGTATGCTCAATTTATAAAGTAATATAGATATAAATCCAATGAATGTTTGGTTTGGTAACAAATAGTGTTTGATATTGGAAGAGCGGCACAACAAAACAAAAAGGGCATGGATTACACAGTAAATAACACTACATTACTACATACAGGCAGGAGTACATGCTTTGTTTCTACGAAAAGAAGAAGCGATTACTACTACATACACATGAAAGAAAATAAGGTAAATTAAAGATGTCAAGATTATTTGGGTTGTTTTTTCTTGGATTTGGGGGAGACACACGACTTAACAAGCTGCTTCAGACTCCTGTGGTGCTTGTCCTTATTATCGGCGTATAACAAGCCTTGTTCTAGCTGCGTACACACCTTGAGAAGCCGCTCTTCCATATGGTCAAGTCTATCAAGTAGGCTTCCTTTGCGCTCCATCTCCATAATCGCCTCCTTCATGGAACGGCTTCTTGGCGAAAACTCGAGGGACGAGGGTGTTGAGGGAGATGAGCAGCTTCTTGGAGAAGACGACGACGACATCTTGTTGTTGTTGTTGTTGTTGTTGTTGTTGTTGTTTTTGGCCACGACTCTAATCTCCTCCAAATTCCTCATCTGTTTGGAGTGGAGTTTTCATCAGCAGTACATACATACATACATAGAAATGATGGAAAAAGAAGGAAGAGAGAATAAATGGATACCAAGTGATCAAGACGATCAAGTTTAGACAGAATTGGTTCATGCGTTTGGGTCACGCCGCCGCTACCACTCATCATCATCACCTTTGCTTTGCTAATAATTCCTGAATTTGCCTTTTTTATGTTTAACAAATGAATTGCCACGCCTTTTTCTGTGACACCCGCCTTCCTTACATACTCTCACGTGTCTTCTTCTTCTTTGCCTCTTTCTTGGGCCTTCTTTGTCTCCTACAAGCCCAAGAAGAAAGAAAGAAAGAAAGCCCAAGAAGAAAGAAAGAAAGAAAGAGAGAGAGAGAGAAAGGAGGCGAAACGAAAGGCGTTGATCAAGCATTCAACAATGGCGTCTCTGAAATCCCAGATTTTTGGGAGAGAAGAACGCAAACAGTAATGTTACGCCCCTTTTATATACAGTATATATTTGAATGAATTGAACCCTAATTTCATGATTCTGCATTTGTTAATCAATTAATAGGTATTATCAAGCTCATATCAGAGGCCTCAACGCCTTTGATCGCCACAATAAATTCGTCAACGATTATGGTAATCTTTATCTCTAATTCATTTTGATTAATTGATTTGGGGGTTTTTTTTGGTTCCATTCTTGTTAAACAACATTAACCTGTATCTCAAAACCCTACTTCTCCTCTATTTGTTATTATTATTATTATTATGATTGGATTGCTCGGGAAGTTGCATGTAAGGAGCTATTTTACTTGCGAAAACCCGTACATTTGTCCTAAAGCCAACTGGATGAGGAACAGTCCTCCTCTCCGCCAAGGAGGATGGGGGCTACACTTGTCCGTACATTTTATTGATTCATCTGCGTGTTTTTTACGTTTCTTATTTTTCTTGTACAAGCAAGATTGAATTCTAAGCTCATCTGATGTTTTATTGTATGAAAGATTGCTTCTTTATTTACTTTGTAGCCTCATTCATTTCCTTATTTCCTTTGTTCCAGTCAAGTATTATGGGGAGGAAACATGTTCCACAGCAAAGTTACCCATTAAAACTGATCAAGATACACTTAGACAAGGATATCGGTATCAGATGTTTACCCCTCCATCATTCTTTTATCAGATGTTTTTAACAGTCTGTTTTACTTTTTGGGGTTCTGGTAATCTGATTTGCTTTGTACATATTTTGATGGCTTCTCACATTGTCTGTGTAGCTTCATTCGCACCGAAGAAGATGACTTGGGTACATCCTGGGAGCATAGGCTGGTTAAGCGTTACTATGATAAGCTGTTCAAAGAGTATCCATGCTCAGTTTAGGAAGGTTTCTCAAAGTTTGAGAGACTCAATCTAACATGTACACAGTATTATTATGTGAATGTGATGCCTTTTTCGTTTTGGGACCCTTGACTGATTTTCAGATATTGCATAGCTGACATGTCAAGATATAAGACTGGCAAGGTACACAAATTTTCTTATTGCTACTTTGCGTTGCTCGTTAATCGCTTGTCTCTGATCTTATCTTCCATCCGTGTCCTTATCTCTCTTGTCATTTGTTTTACCACTCTTTTTCTGTCAGCCTTACTCTTTTAGCATCTTCATTCTCTCTCCCTTCTCATGCTATGTGCTCCTTTCCTACAGCTTTAGTTAGGAGGGCTTGTTGTTGAGGTTGTGTCAGAGTGGGAGTAACAATTTTCTATACTAGCTAATGGTTGGCTGCATGCATCTAGGTTCGAGCCTGCATTAAGTGGCTTTTAAGTGAGAATGTTATTGTTTTTCCTTGGTAAGGATGCTCATGGTTCCGGACAATTAGTAGAGTGATGGCCATTATCTTTGTTTCCCTTCAATTTCTTTAAAGCAACTTACGAGCCTTGTGTTTGGTCATGTAAAGCCATTGGAGTAGGCTTTTGTGATAATGTGGTAGATACTCTGCCTCAACCTTTCTGAAAGAATCATATTACTTTAAAATTGGACATTTAAAATACATGTTGTTCAAATGGTCGTGTGAGGACTTTTTCATGGGATTTGAGGCCTGAAAAGCTATTTGGGCGTGGGATTTTGGGTTTAGATAAATTCATGTTCCTTCATGGCTTATGTTTTTTAATTGTTGTTAACAATTCGACATTACAAGTAGTTCAATGTGTTTTTTTTTTTTTTTTTTTTTTTTTGGGCAACTGATTCCAATAACAATTGTCTTTTTTGATTGGGAACGAAAATTCCTCTTTGGCAGATTGGCTTGAGGTGGAGAACAGAAAAGGAAGTCATATCAGGCAAAGGTAATGTCACACCATTGCTTATCTAGGTTTATATTTTGTCACTTTAAGCAAATCTAAAGCACAGTAGCACGTTGACCTATTAGTAGATAATATTTTTGATGGTGTGTTTGTGTGCAATGGCTACTCAGTATGTTTTGTACTATGTTTATCAAACTTGGCTACAAGTGTTCCGACATGGGTGCGTGTCAAAGTGTTGGACTCGGTCTAACTTGGCATAGTTGTCATGATTGTATACGAAAAAGTTAGGCAGTATCTCTGTCAAATAATTTTATCATGCACATATGCTATTTAAAATTATGTGATTTCTGAAAATATGTGGAAATTTTTTCTCATGATAGTCCTAGAGCGTGATTAGCTCTCTTTTGCTTACGGGCGTCACTCCTTTAGGTGTCTTTTTGTATATGGGAGTCACCCCCTTGGTGTCCTTTTGAACATATTGATATCCTATCTTACTTTTCAAAAAAAAAAAAAAAAAAGAATCTGAAAAAAAGAAATGTACTCCCTCCATTGATCAATCATCGTAACACTTTTATCATGATTGTACTCCCTCCATTGAAAAATCTGAAAATAAAATAAAAATAAAAATGTACTCCCTCCATTGATCAATCATCGTAACACTTTTTAGCATGCTTTTTACCCTGTGTATTTAACTATGCTAGAGATTACGGAAAATTTTATAATTTTGTGAGTGATATATGTGTGTGCCCTCAATATATAGTAAAGCTTGGTTCCCTCGTTTGTTGAAATCTAGAAGCCCCTCGTGCACACTTCACTCATTGAGGCTCACGTGTGTGTTTGGTCAATCAGAGGCATAGCATAAGTTACTAGCTCCCTTAGTTTAAAAAAGCGCGCCTAGGCGCACTGCCCCTCAGAAGCTTGAGGCGCACAAGTGTGCACGAGGTGCATCTGATGCGCACAAGTGTGCAATTTCCAATTTCTTTCTCTTGTAACCTTATTTATACACTTCCCTTTGCCCCTTAATCCCTTGTTTATACTTATTTACCCATTGTCCCTCTTTAAATACCAAAAAAAGGTTTTTTTTTTTCTTCAAAATATGGTTTCGTAAAAGATAATTTTGTTCGCTAAATGAGTGCGCCTCGTGTGCATGAGGCGTGCGCCTTCGCCTCGCGCATCGCGCCTCATCGCAACGGCCCCCCAGCGCCTCGCGCCTCCTTAAACTAATCTAGCTCCTAAGGACTCTTACAAAAAAAAAAGAGCTATTTTTTTGTTGCTGGATCATTTCGACCAAAACCGTGGACTATGTACTTCCAGGCACATGTCACCTTACAGGCTAGCGTGTGATTTTTGACGATTTTGGGAACCTACCGTAGGTTTTTTGGCTCCAATGTGCTGTTAAAACTCATAATATGACCTTTAGAAGCTTGCACAAAAATTTCAGCCATTTTTGTTTCACTGTCATTTTGGGCAAAAAATGGTATAGATTATTTACTTCAATTTTGACCACATTTTCTAAGAGTAGCCAAATGTTTTCAAAACTTTACCATGGGCTGCCTTAAAGTACCCTTTGTTGGATTTGAGGGCAGGTTCTTCCGTTAGTGATGTTATTTAAGCTTTTCGGAAGAGAAAACTCGTTCATGTTAGCTTGTGACTTTTGACGATTTTGAGAACCTAACGTAGGTTATTAGCTCTAGTATTTTTCTAAATCCCATAATGTAACACCTAGGCGCTTCCACCAAAATTTGAGCCGTTTTAATTTGTCCGAAAAAAAATCGTGATTTATGTACTTGGGTTTTGGCATATTTTGACCAATTTTTTGAAAGTAGCCAAAATGTTCTCGAAGCTTTACCTTGGACAGCCTTGGGGTGCCTTTGTTGGAAATGAGGAAATGCTCATCTATGAGGAAAGTTTTTAAGCCCTTTCGCGCACGTCATGGTTAGGCCTAGCGTGCGTTTTTCGCCGGTTTTGGGACCTACAATTGGGTTTTTGTTCTAATATTTTGCCGAAACCCAAATGACGACCTTTAGGTGCTTCCACAAAAAATGAGTTTTAGCTAATTTGGACCACTTTTTTGAAAGTAACAAAATGTTCTCAAAACAGTAGATAATTTACTTCGATTTCTGACCAGATTGTTTAGAAGTAGCCAATTGTTTTTAAAACATAACCATGGACAGGGTTGGAGTACCTTGGTTGGATTTAAGGATTGGTTGCTTTATTAGGGAAGTTCTATAAGTGTTCACAAAAATCTATTTTGGTTGGGCAAAAACAATTGGTTGTATTCTTGAGAATTGATAAGTCTTTTGAAAGTTGCAAAATGTTTGCAAGGCTTCACCATGGACAGCGTTGGAGTGCGTTTGTTGGATATGAGGAAAAGTTCCTTTGCTAGGGATTTCTTTTAAGCCAATTCTGCACACCTCACCATTCAGCCCAGCTTGCGTTTTGCTAATTTAGGGAATAGGTTTTTGGCTCTAATCTGAGTTTTTTTTTTTTTCTTCTTCTTCTTTCTTAAGGCCATTTCATCCCAAAACTGGATTATATACTTGGATTTTGGTCAATTTTGACTATTTTTGTCGGATTTTAGGGCTATGTTAAGAAAGTTTTCTAAGCCCTTTAGGCACTTGTGGAGGCTACCTTGTATACTTTGATTTTGGGGCTTACCACAGATTTTTGGCTCTAATATTTTGTTAAAACCCCCAAAAACATCCTTTAGGGACTTTCCACAAGGATTTGAGCTGTTTTTGTTTCGAACTATTTTTGGCCAAAAATCGTCTATTATATACTTGTGTTTTAGCTATTTTGACCACCTTTTTGAATGTAGCCAAATGTTCTTAAAACTTGACTATGTGCAACCTTGGAGTATCCTTGTTGGATATGGGGGTTAGTTGCTTTAATCGGGAAGCTTTTATAAGCCCTTAAGGCACATGTCACCTTAGAGGCTAGCGTGCGGTTTTGACGATTTCGGGAACCTATCGTATGTTTTTGGCTCTAATATATTGCGAAAACCCCTAGTATGACCCCTTGAAGCTTCCACAGAAATTTGAGCAATTTTTATTCCGCTGTTATTTTGGGCAGAATCGGTAGATTATTTACTTTGATTTTTGCCAAAATTTTACCACATTTTTGAAAAGTAGCCAAGTGTCTTAAAACCATTACTATGGACTTCCCTAGAGTACCTTAGTTGGATATGATGGTTGGTTGTTGTATTAGGGAAGTTCAATAAACTCTTTAAGACACACGTCTCCTTGGAGGCTAGCGTGCAAATTTTTTTCGATTTTGGGAGCATAACATTGGATTTTGGCTGTTATGTTTTGCTAAAACATAAAATATGACCCCTAGGCGCTTCCACAAAAATTTAAGTCGTTTTTGTAACGGGACCATTTTGGGCCAAAAACCGTGGATTATATACTTCTGTTTTGGCCAATTTGTTGAATGTTTGCTTTCAAAACTTTGTTATGGACAGCTTTTTTGTCCACTTGTTCGATATAAGGGCCTACATATTTTGCTGATTTTGGGACATACCATAGGTTTTTTGTTTTATTATTTTGCTAAAACCGATGATAAAGGTATATAATCCACAGTTTTCTTCACAAAATGACTTTAATATCTAATTATGCGATGATGAAATAGTGAATTTGTCAGAAATATGTATGCACATCTTGATGAGCTTAATATACTCATTTGTCAAATTTTTTTTCTTTATTTAGGTGATCATAACTCTGTCTTTGTATGGAATTTTTTCCTTTATAAATTTTTTTATTATAATATTATTTAAAGTAAACATAATATTTTTCTATTTAACGTGTGGGATTATTTTCTCTGTTTCGTGTCAGGGCAGTTTGTTTGTGGCAACAAGCACTGTGATGAAAGACAGGGGTTAGCAAGCTTTGAGGCAAGTATTCTGCTTGCCATCTACTAGTTATTGATGCATGTATTTTGATGAAGAGGTGTCCCTTCAGTTTGTTGTTTTCTTTTCTCTCTCTATATCTCGATTCTCGGCCTTCATCCATGTCTTTCGACAGATTTTATTAGTTTCGGCTTGGTATCATGAGCAACTATTGCAATTATATTTGTGGAGTCCTTGGCGGTCCAATTGATTGAACATTTTCTATTATCTCCAAGTTCCATGGGTCGCTACACTCGCTAGATATCTTATCACACTTTTACTTCAATCATTACTCCATAATTGTTAACATTCAAAATTATCTCCACTATCCATTAAAACTTTAGTAGTGGTAATTTTTTTTTTTTTTTGAGTGCGTTTAGTAGTGGTACTTTGGAATCTAGTTACCCACATTTTTGTTTTTATATGCTTAGTGATTCTTATCCTCCTAGTAAGATTTTTTTACTATCGTTCTGTGTTGCGAAGGAACCATGGTCTGTCTTGGGTTTTTCGTATTCTTATCAAACATCGATGAGTAATATTAATCCCTTCTTTTTTCTTTCTCAGGTTAATTTCTCTTATTTTGAGGCAGAAGAACACAAGCAGGCTCTTGTCAAATTGGTTGTATGTGAGGGGTTAGTGGATTTTGCTCTTGATGCTGACACTTTCGCATGTGTCTGTTGAGCTTGTTTGTCTAATATATTGTACATTTTGTGTCATTGCTGCATGAATGTGCTTTCTGAGACCCCCTTTGAAGCTCTTTAGACTTTGGCATGCTGGCTGCCGCATGTGTCATCTGAAGTATACTTAATTTAGGCTTTCATCATCGCTTTAATTAGTTTCTACCTTCTGTGTTGTAAAACATGCATTACACTTCTCAATGTACATGTCTTGGTATATGGAAATGTACTGGTTGTGGTGAACTTCAGCTATGGTCTGGAGATGTGCAATTCAGGTGTTCTAGTCTAATGGATATTCTGGAACAGCTCTTTCATTCTTGTGTCCTTTGTTTTGCTGCTATTTCTGGGCCAGGCTCTGTCAGCTCTGACTGCTGCTATATAGGTGTGCAGAAAAGCTCCACTACAGAAGAAACAAGGAGAAGGAGCAATCAGAAAGCAGACAGAAAAAGGAGGATAAAAGAAACAGGTATCATTCTTGCTCTGTGTGAGAGTCTGTGTATCAATGGAGGTATTTTGCTGCTACTCCTTATTTGCCCGTTGGGCTTTGGTGGGCGCCCTAATTATACTGAGTTGGAAAAATTGAGCTTTAGTTGCTCTCTCTCTCTCAGGGGATCCCCAAGAATAGATGAAGACACAGATGATGAACACAGGAAGAGCATTGACAGAAAGAGAACCAAGTCAGAGTTATCAGGACAACAGGAGGATGAAGATGTCAAAAGACACAGGTAAATCTGCTACTCTACAGGCATCTTTAAGTAGAAGGCAACTTCCTTTCTCGATTGATTTGATTTCCTCAGCAAGCATATATCATTCAATTTCAGGAAAAGGTCTAGCAGTGAAGTTAGTACTGACAAAGAGGTTGAAAAGAGCATTAAGGAGAAGAAAAAAGGTTTGGCCCCTGTTCACTTTCATTGATTTGTCTCATCTTTTGTTATCAAAGGTTTTCCAACCGAATAACATACCCATCACGTTTGTAACTCGATAAGCTCGCCTGGACTTTGCTTTTCTTGGGAAGAATCGAAGGATGCTGGCACCATGTGAAAATGATAAATCTGTGAAACTTATGTAGTTGTTTGGTGCTCAACATATTTTTTATAAGTTCCTTGGGATTTTGTTGGCAGGAAAAAGAGAATCAGCGGCAAAAAATGTTGATGGGCAGGACGATGACGAAAATTTTGACGAGTATCTGGAGGGTATGTTCCCATGATGGTGCTGCTTATTTCGTCCCGTAATTTACGTTACTTATATAGACTTGGTCTTGAATACTTGGAACGTGCTGCAGAAAGCAGAAATTGGTGTTGGTCTGATGTTTATAAGCTGTACATATTCGTTAGTTTGGGTGATAGCCTTATTTACGCGTTAAGCCAAGAGAAACAGTCACGCGCAGGTCTCATGAATTCTGATGTTATGGAGAATTAAAGGAAAATGTTATTTCGCATGAAATGTTATCACTGGTACATCTGGTATCAGGCGTTCCTGTGTGTCATAAACTCATAATCATCAGCATCAGCAGATTGGAGAAATCTGTGTTGTGGAAACTTATGACAAAAAAAGGGGGTGTTTTTGATGATTTTTGTGGGACACACCTTTAGTGTTGAATTGTGAAAATGAAGCTATCATCTGGTCCAGCTTTGTTGAGGTGGTAACAAGTGCGTAAATGCTGATGCGTACATGACATGGGACTCCGACCTGTATCATTGCACGACAAGGGTACCTAGAGTTAGGACTGAGGAGGACACCACGCCGTCTCCCCCACCCCGACGCCGTTTTCTCTCTTTTTTATTTTACTCCCTTTCTCTCTGACAGTGGACAAGTGTGCCGTGAAATTCGTTAACACTTGGCAATGTCTTTGTATGTGGGGGCCCACCACCTATGCGTGACACGTGCTGTTGCGGCAACCAACTTTATATGCCTTGAGCCACCTAATCATAATTTTTGCTTGTTTTTCACTGTTTTTAACCCAAATCTTTGGAGCCGGTAGCAATTTCAAACTCACTAATTCTGAAGCCTGTTGTCAGTCTGATGACTCTGATCCGAATGTCACTCTTCCTTGCCTGGTCAAAACACGAAAAAAGTGTAGTATTACGAGATTTTTGCTCTCTAGTTGCACGTTCTTTTGAATATGTAAAACAAATATAAACCAACTAAGAAAACGGATAAGAGTATAGTTAGTGGTACGACATTTGAAACGTTAAAACGGATGATGCCGGGAGTTGGAAGGCCGATTATTGTCTAGTTTTGGGTCATGGTATGATTTGGTTAGATGAATTAAATTGTTGACGAATGACGACTCCATTTAGAAATGTGTGACAAATACTGATAGTGGTCACAGAGAGCGACATTTGCGTGGAACACTCTGAAATAGTAAGGCACCAATTATTACATGTCTCCATTTTATTTAAAAAATAAGTAATGACTCATCAGCCATGTCTGTGTCGTGGTAATTTCTAGTATTGACTTTAGCAGTAAGAGAGGTGAGTATATCAGGGTGCTTGTGTTTGTGTTTTCTGTCTCTGTTAAGGATGCAGCGTCAGTTTCACACCATTTCCTCTTCAACTCTATGATAACGCTGCTCTGCTTGTCCTACAAGGTACTCCCTCTTCCTCAATTCCATCTCCTTTGATTTCTGCTCTTTACTAAGTTGTTTGCTTCGTCTTTTTTCTTGTTGATGTTCAACTAACCTTAACATAACATGTATGAATTGAGAACTTTATTTATGTGTGAATCAGAAGATGTCTTTGTCGTAAGTTACAACGTCTTTCTCCTTGTACTATCTATGCTCTAAATCCCCCCGACATGAGTTCTTCTACCAAATTTGCTGTTAGTTCTTGTACTATAACGTTGCTGTTCCACTGTAGAAGCTGGAAATCTGTTGTATGCTGCTTTCTTAATCTTAACTTTCTTGTAATTATATTAATATTGTGACGATTGGTGTTTCTTCTTTTACAAATTATGTTTCTTTTTCACCATGTATACCACTTGATCATCTTCATAATATTATGAATGAAGTCATACATGGTGTGATCTTAATAGTATGAATATGAAACTATTAAAGTTGTAATTGTAGAAACTATTAAAGTTGTAATTGTAGAAACAATCATGTTGTCGGTTGTGCTAGTATCTTTGTTTATAGTTGAAGCATTGTTGTTGTTGACCATGATCCACACACCCTTGCTTGAAAGTTTGTATCTTTTCCAGCAATTCAGATCATGTAATCTTCAGATCTTGTTATTTTAGGTAAAAATTGATTGATTAACCCAAGGGATTGATGCCAACCCAAGCTGGAAATACGTCAAACCACTCGGAGGCTGGTGAAGGGGCTACAGCTGATTCTATGTCATTTCGACAGCCATGGTGGCGTGGTCTGACCAACACTGAAGTCTTGCCTGATGCAGCTTCAGCTGACTTTACTATAAGATCACCCATTGTGGAACCAATGAATAGCGGCTCCGCCTTGGCCGGCGGATTCTCCCTGAACATCAATGGGATGCAAGATACCGGAGCCACATTTAGTAAAGATATCCACACTTCTTTGTCTCATCAATCTGGTACACTTCTTATTTTGGTCCCCGATTATCAAATTGGCTTAATTATGTGAATATTTTTATATGACCGTGTAGTTTGACTTGGTCTTGGGAGGATGAATTAGGTAATGACTAGCTCATCAGTTTTGGAAGATGATTTGCAATGAGCTGAGGCTTGATGCGTGGAGCTCTAATTAATCCTAGTGGGTTGGCTGTCAGTTGATGTGGCTTTAGTTTGTGACTAACTAATAAGTTTAAGACCTTTTATGACCCTGTAAGGACTTCAGTCGTATGGGTGGACTTCAAGTACAGAAGTTTTTAGTACCCATACTGCACTGCAAAAACATATGATTCTTATAAATTGAAACTTATGATCCACTAACATGAACTTGCTTGTATACAAGTAACAGATGGTAATGCACAAGAACAGCAGACTCTCGAACAAGTGTCGTCTTCAATGCCGCAACATATTGGCAAGCCTGTTGGTCACTCAATTGTAAGTATCTCAATTGTCTTTCATTTGGAGATTGATTATTCAACTTCAAGGAACTTAGTGTTACTTCTTTCTTGACAAGTGAAAAAAAAAAACCATTCTATTAGGCTGATGTATGTTCGCAAAATTCCTACAGATTTTGACATCACACCCGAGTCAGGATCCAACCTATGGTGAATTTATGACTTATACACAACAGGTATGTTTTAAGCTGTTGGGTCCCGATTTGTGTCAACGTTGTTTGGCCTAATGATCAAAAGCCAATGAATCAATTAACCTCTTTGGCTACTGAGAAAAGAGAGAGCCTAATTCTGGACTGTTGAAGCTTGGAAGTTGTAAGTGGTACATGTAGTTTGTAGATTTAAGTAGTCATGACTCATGGCCAACTCGTGTTTGATTTCAGTATATTTATGACATCATCTAAGTAACAGTTTCTCTGGCTGATGCGCAATCTGTATAGGGTCTTCAGTCGAATTCCGATTAACCGATTGATTATCTGGTTTTAACACAGCAACTAATCATCAAAATTATTCTTGCAGGAGTTTATTAATAATGCGTTTCCTGATGTTTCTTTGATTTACCCATCCTTTAATATATGATTTGCAAGGAAGGCTCATCATGAGAGAGAGAGAGAGAGAGAGAGGTCATTGTAGCTCACTTGTTTATTTCCTTCTGGGATAGATTGAAATGAGAGGGAATACTGCTAGTGTGATATATCCAGGCTTTCCAGGCCGGCTTAGTCTATGGCGTGCGTAACGATAAACCAAGGGCGAGGAGACCTAACAAACAACTCCTCTTTTGCTTTATTGTGATGTTAGGTAAATCCTCAGCAGTTTGGACTGCATCAGAGTAGAATGCCTCTGCCTCTTGCAATGGAGGAAGAGCCTGTTTATGTGAATGCCAAACAATACCATGGAATTTTAAGACGCAGACAGATACGTGCTAGGGCAGAATTGGAGAAGAAAGTTATTAAAAATAGGAAGGTAGATGTGATACAAATTTATTATTCGTAAGATCAGTTTTACATTAATTGTGTTCTAATTTGTAGAACAAAAACCGCATATTAATAGAACAGATTGACATATGTGAGAAAAGAATAAAACAAATGATGTGGAAAACAGATTTTTGAATACTTTCCTAGAGGTTGAATCTATGTTATTTTTGGACAGTCACTTGGGATCACAGTCCATCTAACTTTTGTAGACCTTATATAAGTCTTCATATTTTCCATGCTGTGAAGTGTTCTTGTACAAGACTGAACCATTTGTTTTGGCTATGTTGCAATTATTGAACTATAAACGTTTGTGTGTGTTCTGGCTGCTCATTACATTGATTTATCAAGCGGTGTTAGTTGATTTATGTCGAGGCAGTTTCTGAACTTTGTTGAGCTGCAGTTTGAGGGCTTTTTCTTATTTTTATCATAATGTTGTGATAAATTAATGGCTTTACTCTTGGCTGTCTATTCATTCTTGGTGTGTAGCTTCTTTTGTGTCCTTAAATACTAAGCTATTTTTTCTTTTCCTTTTGTCTGTTTCTTCTCAGCCATATCTTCATGAATCACGCCACAAACATGCTTTGCGGAGGGCAAGAGGTGCTGGAGGTCGTTTTCTTAATACCAAGAAGAACAGTGAAAATAATGAAAATGACTCTGAAGAGTTCAATGCGAATTCCAACTTTCAAAGACAGACTTCTGATTCAACTTATTCCGAATGCTTATCCTCAAATTACGATGCGAGTGCTCCCTGGAAACGGCAACAGTCAAGGGGGTTGATAATTGCAGACAATCACAAAGTAGAACTACATTCCAATGGTGGCACCAATGTCCAAAGTCTTTCCTCAACATACCATGCTCTTTCTGGTGCCTCTAATGATGGAAGAGACGAGTATGGCAGAGGAGAAATGAAGATGAATGGGGTTGTTTCAGTGAAGTAGGGCCCATAATCTGCAGGATAGCTGCCCATTTTACCATCAGGTACTACTTTGATTCGAGTTAATTTACCCACTGTTTTATTATCTCTGTAGTATCTCGTCTACTTTGGTATAAACTATGATGTGCTGCTTCAAATTTAGAAAGAAAATCGTTACAATACTATGATGTTCAGTCTGTTTGACTGATCTCCCTGTCCATGCAGATACTGCAGGCAGTAACCCTTCAGGCGTATGGAGTCCCAGGCAATTCATTCTTGGCTCTGGTTTATGGAGTTGGCTTGGTCGAAGCAAGTGCAGCTAGACTGTATGCTGTCGTCTGCATGTTATTGTTTTCCTTAAAGCAATGGACTTGCCCTATTGTACAGTAAGCTGAACTATTCTTGTGTGATATGACCTCGATATGGGCGTATAAATTCATCTGGTTCTAGACTGAAATGTGCAGCTATAACAAACTCTTAAAAGGGGTGCCCTTCTAGAGTTTTTTGTGCATTTTTGAATGCAAATCAGTAAAGGACATGATTGTAGTCAGCTTCAACACGTAAATTGATCCAGTGATTGTTCATTAACATGATTGGTCCGTGTCTCATTCTCTTTTATTACTATAAATGCACTTGACATGGATTAGCAAGAAGAGCTCGGTAAAAGATTTGTAAGCAGACATTTGTAAATCTTTCATATATAGAACGGAAAACTCTCTCTTCTGTTTAGTTTTCCGTGTGTCCAACAGAAATACAGGATGACATATCACAATCGAACGAAGGAGAACAGCTGACGGTCTCAGATTACTATACAACACCATATGTGTTTTCCTCTTCAAGTCCCTGATAGTATTATTAGTATATTGGAGCTAAGTACCAATTATAGTGCAATCTGCTCCTTCAATTGTTCCTGCAACCACAACGCAACAAGAAACACTCAGATCCCTCGGTTGAGGAATCCAGAAAAACATTCTGGTTTTATTCTACAAAAGGTTCTCAACCTATCAGAATGCATGTTGCGAGGGATTCACAGGCTCTCCGACCATAACCCTACATACATATCTTAAACCTGGTTTTGGATGAAGGTAGGTATAGGCTACAAGCCGTAATAAGTGTAGACATCCTCTTCCAAGTGTTTTTTTTAATTAGAATTTTGTCATTTCTTCTACTTTATAACTTCAAAAAGCACGTTCAGATTTTCCTACAACAAATCAAAGCAACTACACCAATGCCAATGCAGCACTCAGGTGCAGCAACCTTGCTAATTCACCATATTTCATGATAATGCGAAATAGTGTAAAACACTTACTGCAGCGGCCAGGCACACCAAAAGTCAAGCATTATATATAACTAGACTACGGAAATTTACAGGAATTATATATAGTTGTAGTCAATAGTTTCATTGAGATGAGATTGTTTACTGACCTCTGTCACAAAGAACGCATGAAATCCATAAGGAACCCTGTTCGGCAATTCTACAACCGCAACAGGGTCTGCTGACATTGTTTTTCCATCAATTACATTAACAGATGATTTTCTGCACAGAACAACAACAGAACATTAGTTTGCCTATCAACTCCAGGACAGATCTACGATACTTTTCCAATTCTCTACATATGTGTGCTATTTCTACGACCACTGACTATGAGTGGGGACTGGGTATTCATAAAACTCAAGGATGGAGATAGGAAGTTACCCAGTATTTTCATCATGTACAAAGAAGATTAGATATCCATCATCCTCTTCACCGGTTGTCCCTGGCTCACGAGGAACAAATATAGCCTCTGACCCAAATCTTCCAGGACCCAGGTTAAAGACACCTTGCACAGTACCTCCAACTTCAAGCTTGCTTTTTCTGGTATCTGGTTTGGCATGTAAGTCAAATTTGACTATCCCTTGTACTTTTGCAATGCTGTCCAAAATGGTGCCATACACAAACCTCTGCTTCCTGTCCTCGATGCAAGATAAACACAAACACTTGTATATAAATGCCAATGCAAATAATCTAACTTCTCTTCGCCCACAATTGCATAAATCAAACATGGGTTCCAACTCATATGGGTAGGGATAAACAAAAGGAACTAATTAAGTATACCATTTACCTGCCAGTGTAATTCTCATTAATTCTAGGAAAGTCCACAGCAGGTACAGATAGTTTTCTCTGCGTTGCAAGGCCAGTTTGCATGTTGAATCTCATTTCATACCTGTCAACATCCCAGGCAAGAGAATATGAACGAAAAGGCGAACACCGACAAGAATTCTACGATTCTGAACGAGAATTAAAGTTTCCTTACAGCTCATTACAAAAATTTTCAACTCTATCTTTGGCAGTTCCAACCATATCTAGATCAGGATTCTCGACGCGGCAAGTAACAAGAACAACCTCATCTCCATCCTCCCATGCATTGGCTGTCAACAAGGCCAGTATTTAGTAATTTTCTTGAACCAATATCACCCATACCAAAGGATATAGTGTGAAGAAAAGGCCGACTTTCTTGAAGTTTTGAAAGAATCTAACAGAGGTAGAGATGCACAGGTGTACTCAAAACAAATTCAAAGACACATACTTATATAAATAAGGCTAACCAAAATAAGGTACTTAACACGCACCATTGTGGAATATGAAGCAATTTGGAAGCTCAAACCATTTGATCATACTCTCGTTCTTTGCATATCGGGGTAGTATGCCAAAGCGTGATTCTTTGGTGGGGTCAAAAGTAAAAATTAATTTCTTTTCCTTCACCATTTCCTGGAAACATGAAAGACTCGATCACTGTTAAATTCAGAAGAACTTTGCGGGGCAGAGGTCAGAAAACCAGATGTAAAAATAGTTAATAAAGTACAAGGCTAGCACTAGTCACTTCAAACAATTAGATCCTTAGAAAATGTGTCTTATCTAAAACATCTGCACTTAGCCATTCCAAGAGTTGGGGCTCTATCTTTTGTTCGACATGTCTACCGACACCCTCCTGCTATGGAATATGGACTGAAACTGACGGTACACTGGTACGCACAAGGACTCCAAAAAGAATGCCTCACTTGACTTATTGACATGGGCCGGTACTCCTTGGCCGCTCTCCCCAACAGTGGTATCAGAGCCCATGGTTCGGCCTGGGCTTGGGCATGATTGTACCAAGAAATGGGCCGAAAGCCCTCGTTGGGCCCATTGGTGGTACGGAAGGCGCTATGGAATATGGACTGCAACTGACGGTACAATGGTACGGACAAGGACTCCTGGAAAAATAATGGGCTGTCGAATGCGGATTCTTATGGAGTGGGTGCGAGTGTGGTTAAAGACCCTTTGGGATACGATACAGTTACATGCGGATGCCGAGCGGAAACATGGGCTCTGATACCACTGTTGGGGAGAGCCGCAAAGAAGGAGTACCGACCCATGTCCATAAGTCAAGTGAGGTTCCATCCTAAAACCAATTCGCAATAGGAGGAGTAGCCCACTACCTTATAAACATGTTCCACTCACTTCAATTTTCCGATGTGGGACAACTGCTCACACATAAATCCCAACACCTCCACCCTTTGGGCCAACCCTGGAAGGCTGGAAGTAATCTGACTAGGCTGTAGTCCGGAAACGTAAGCTAGAAGTTCGTTTTAGCATAGTAAGTAATGAAATTTACTCTTACCTTAGGTCTAAAGTATAGAGGTAGATCCATGAAGATAGCATAATTCTCAGTGATGGCAAAATCATGCATCATGATAGCAGCTGGTACTGTTATTGGTACAGGATCATGCATGAAACCATCTTTTGATATCACTCTATATGTGATATATGGTGGATTGTGAGAGTAGCCAAAGGTAAACATTTCACCTGCAGAAGAAGTTCTGTTAATGGAACAATAAAAGGCAAATCTTGCACGCGTTCACAGAAAAACATCACTGGCTCTACCTGTAAGTGGATCGACTTTAGGATGGGCAGTGAAGGTGTGGGACAACCTCTTGTCATAGTCCAACAATCCCAGGGTTTGTAGATCACCATCTTCCAAGACCAGAAGGGCATCTACATTGGTTAAAAAAGCTACAAGTCAGTTTTACGCCCAACTAAGAAGATTGGCACTCACTGATGAATACAAACACATTATTAATTCCACTAGTTTAAGGGCCCAGCTCACGCCTGTGTTAGATATGGGGGCAGGTTCTAATGTTCGAGCAGTTGATTAAGCCCCCGGCGCACCTCACCCGTAAAAGCTAGCTAGCGTGTGTTTTTGCAGATTTTGGGAAATTATCTTAGGTTTTTGCCTCAAATATTACGCCAAGACTCAGAATATCACCCGTAAGGGCTTTAACAAAAATTTAAGCCGATTTCGTTCTCAAACCATTTTCAGCAAAAAACGTGGATTATATCCCTTCGATTTTGGCCAATTTTGATCACAATTTTGGAAACTCATAAATTGTTCTCAAGACTTTAACATGGACAGCCTTTGAGTACCTAAGTTGGATAAAAGAAGTGGTTTCTGTGTTAGCAAAGCTTCTAAAGCCCATTCGGAGGATGTAACGTGGTAAGGCGAGTGCGATTTTTTAAATATTTTGGGACTCACTTAGGTTTTTGGCTCCAATATTCAGCCATGAGACATAATATGATCCGAAAGGGCTTTGAAATAAATTTGAGCAATTTTCATTCTCGGGCCATTTTCAGCCAAAAACATGGATTATAAATATCCTTCGATTTTGGCCAATTTAGATCACAATTTCAGAAACTTAACAATTGTTCTCAAAACTTTAACATGGAAACCTTGGAGTACCTAAGTTGGATAGAAGAAATGGTTTCTCTGTTAGCAAAGCTTTGAAATCAATTCCGGAAAAAATATAACGATAAGGAAGAGTGCGATTTTTTGGGATTTTACGACCCTAACTTAGGTTTTTGGCTCCAATATTCAGCCATGACTCATAATATGACCGAGTAAGGGCTTTGGAAGATATGTGAGCCATTTTAGTTCTCGGACCATTTTCAGCCAAAAACGTGGATTATATCCTACGATTTTGGCCAATTTTGATCACAATTTCGGAAACTTAACAAATGTTCTCAAAACTTTAACATGGACTGCCTTTGAGTACCTATGTTCGATAGAAGAAGTGGTTTCTGTGTTAGCCAAGCTTCTAAAGCCCTTTCGGTCGATGTACAATGGTAAGGCGAGTGCGATTTTTGATGATTTTGGGACTCAAACTTAGGTTTTTGGTTCGAATAGTCAGCCATGACTCATAATATGACCCGTAAGGGCTTTGACATAAATTTGAGCCATTTTCGTTCTCGGGCCATTTTCAGCCAAAAACGTGGATTATAATATCCTTCCATTTTGGCCAATTTAGATCACAAATTAAGAAACTCAACAATTGTTCTCAAAACTTTAACATGGAAAGCCTTGGACTACCTAAGTTGGATAGAAGAAATGGTTTCTATGTTAGCAAAGCTTTGAAATCATTTCCGGAAAAAGTATCGCAGTAAGGCAGAGTGCGATTTTTGGGATTTTGCAACCCTAACTTAGGTTTTTGGCTCCAATATTCAGCCATGACTCATAATATGATCCGTAAGGGCTTTACATAAATTTGAGCCATTTTCGTTCTCAGGCCATTTTAAGCCAAAAACGTGGATTATATCCTACGATTTTGGCCATTTTTTATCACAATTTTGGAAAATTAATAATTGTTCTGAAAACTTCAACATGGACTGCCTTTGAGCACCTGAGTTGGATAGAAGAAGTGGTTTCTGTGTTAGGCAAGGATTTAAAGCCTTTTTGGAAGATATAACGTGGTAAGGGGAATGCGATTTTTGATGAATTTAGGACTCTAACTTAGGTTTTTGCCTCTAATATTCAGCCATGACTCATAATATAACCCGCAAGTGCTTTGACAGAAATTTGAGCCATTTTTGTTCTCGGACCATTTTCAGCCAAAAACGTGGATTATATCCAACGATTTTGGCCAATTTTTATCACAATTTCGGAAACTTAACAAATGTTCTAAAAACTTTAACATGGACTGCCTTTGAGTACCTATGTTCGATAGAAGAAGTGGTTTCTGTGTTAGCCAAGCTTCTAAAGCCCATTCGGAAGATGTAACGTGGTAAGGCGAGTGCGATGTTTTGAAGATTTTGGGACTCTAACTTAGGTTTTTGGCTCCAATATTCAGCCATGACTCATAATATGACCCGTGAGGGCTTTGACATAAATTTGAGTCATTTTCGTCCTCAGGCCATTTTCAGCCAAAAACGTGGATTATATCCTACGATTTTGGCCAATTGTGATCACAATTTCGGAAAATTAACAATTGTTCTCAAAACTTCAACATGGACTGCCTTTGAGCACCTGAGTTGGATAGAAGAAGTGGTTTCTGTGTTAGCCAAGGGTTTAAAGCCTTTTTGGAAGATGTAACGTGATAAGGCGAGTGCGATTTTTGATGATTTTGGGACTCTAACTTAGGTTTTTGGCTCTAATATTCAGCTATGACACATAATATAACCCGCAAGTGCTTTGATAGAAATTTGAGCCATTTTTGTTCTCGGACCATTTTCAGCCAAAAACGTGGATTATATCCTACGATTTTGGCCAATTTTTATTACAATTTCGGAAACTTAACACATGTTCTCAAATCTTTAACATGGACTGCCTTTGAGTACATATGTTTGATAGAAGAAGTGGTTTCCGTGTTAGCCAAGCTTCTAAAGCCCATTCGGAAGATGTAACGTGGTAAGGCGAGTGCGATGTTTTGAAGATTTTGGGACTCTAACTTAGGTTTTTGGCTCCAATATTCAGCCATGACTCATAATATGACCCGTAAGGGCTTTGACATAAATTTGAGCCATTTTCGTTCTCAGGCCATTTTCAGCCAAAAACGTGGATTATATCCTACGATTTTGGCCAATTTTGATCACAATTTCGGAAAATTAACAATTGTTCTTAAAACTTCAACATGGACTGCCTTTGAACACCTGAGTTGGATAGAAGAAGTGGTTTATGTGTTAGGCAAGGATTTAAAGCCTTTTTGGAAGATGTAACGTGGTAAGGGGAATGCTATTTTTGATGAATTTGGGACTCTAACTTAGGTTTTTGGCTCTAATATTCAGCCATGACTCATAATATAACCCGCAAGTGCTTTGATAGAAATTTGAGTCATTTTTGTTGTCGGACCATTTTCAGCCAAAAACGTGGATTATATCCTACGATTTTGGCCAATTTTTATCACAATTTCGGAAACTTAACAAATGTTCTCAAATCTTTAACATGGACTGCCTTTGAGTACATATGTTTGATAGAAGAAGTGGTTTCCGTGTTAGCAAAGCTTCTAAGCCCATTCGGAAGATGTAGCGTGGTAAGGCGAGTGCGATGTTTTGAAGATTTTGGGACTCTAACTTAGGTATTTGGCTCCAATATTCAGCCATTACTCATAATATGACCCGTAAGGGCTTTGACATAAATTTGAGCCATTTTCGTTCTCAGGCCATTTTCAGCCAAAAACGTGGATTATATCCAACGAATTTGGCCATTCTTTATCACAATTTCGGAAAATTAATAATTGTTCTGAAAACTTCAACATGGACTGCCTTTGAGCACCTGAGTTGGATAGAAGAAGTGGTTTCTGTGTTAGGCAAGGACTTAAAGCCTTTTTGGAAGATGTAACGTGGTAAGGGGAATGCGATTTTTGATGAATTTAGGACTCTAACTTAGGTTTTTGCCTCTAATATTCAGCCATAACTAATAATATAACCCGCAAGTGCTTTGACAGAAATTTGAGCCATTTTTGTTGTCGAACCATTTTCAGCCAAAAACGTGGATTATATCCTATGATTTTGGCCAATTTTTATCACAATTTTGGAAACTTAACAAATGTTCTCAAAACTTTAACATGGACTGCCTTTGAGTACCTATGTTCGATAGAACAAGTGGTTTCTGTGTTAGCCAAGCTTCTAAAGCCCATTTGGAAGATGTAACGTGGTAAGGCGAGTGCGATGTTTTCAAGATTTTGGGACTCTAACTTAGGTTTTTGGCTCCAATATTCAGCCATGACTCATAATATGACCCGTAAGGGCTTTGACATAAATTTGAGCCATTTTCGTTCTCAGGCCATTTTCAGCCAAAAACGTGGATTATATCCTACGATTTTGGCCAATTTTGATCACAATTTCGGAAAATTAACAATTGTTCTCAAAACTTCAACATCGACTGCCTTTGAGCACCTGAGTTGGATAGAAGAAGTGGTTTCTGTGTTAGCCAAGGGTTTAAAGCCTTTTTGGAAGATGTAACGTGGTAAGGCGAGTGTGATTTTTGATGATATTGGGACTCTAACTTAGGTTTTTGGCTCTAATATTCAGCCATGACACATAATATAACCCGCAAGTGGTTTGATAGAAATTTGAGCCATTTTTGTTCTCGGACCATTTTCAGCCAAAAACGTGGATTATATCCTACGATTTTGGCCAATTTTTATCACAATTTCGGAAACTTAACAAATGTTCTCAAAACTTTAACATGGACTGCCTTTGAGCACCTAAGTTGGATAGAAGAAGTGGTTTCCGTGTTAGCCAAGCTTCTAAAGCCCATTCGGAAGATGTAATGTGTTAAGGCGAGTGCGATGTATTGAAGATTTTGGGACTCTAACGTAGGTTTTTGGCTCTAATATTCAGCCATGACTCATAATATGACCCGTAAGGGCTTTGACATAAATTTGAGCCATTTTCGTTCTCAGACCATTTTCAGCCAAAAACGTGAATTATATCCTACGATTTTGGCCAATTTTTATCACAATTTCGGAAACTTAACAAATGTTCTCAAAACTTTAACATGGACTGCCTTTGAGTACCTATGTTCGATAGAAGAAATGGTTTCTGTGTTAGCCAAGCTTCTAAAGCACATTCGGAAGATGTAACGTGGTAAGGCGAGTGCGATGTTTTGAAGATTTTGGGACTCTAACTTAGGTTTTTGGCTCCAATATCCAGCCATGACTCATAATATGACCCGTAAGGGCTTTGACATAAATTCGAGCCATTTTCGTTCTCAGGCCATTTTCAGCCAAAAACGTGGATTATATCCTACGATTTTGGCCAATTTTGATCACAATTTCGGAAAATTAACAATTGTTCTTAAAACTTCAACATGGACTGCCTTTGAACACCTGAGTTGGATAGAAGAAGTGGTTTATGTGTTAGGCAAGGATTTAAAGCCTTTTTGGAAGATGTAACGTGGTAAGGGGAATGCTATTTTTGATGAATTTGGGACTCTAACTTAGGTTTTTGGCTCTAATATTCAGCCATGACACATAATATAACCCGCAAGTGCTTTGATAGAAATTTGAGCCATTTTTGTTGTCGAACCATTTTCAGCCAAAAACGTGGATTATATCCTATGATTTTGGCCAATTTTTATCACAATTTTGGAAACTTAACAAATGTTCTCAAAACTTTAACATGGACTGCCTTTGAGTACCTATGTTCGATAGAACAAGTGGTTTCTGTGTTAGCCAAGCTTCTAAAGCCCATTCGGAAGATGTAACGTGGTAAGGCGAGTGCGATGTTTTGAAGATTTTGGGACTCTAACTTAGGTTTTTGGCTCCAATATTCAGCCATGACTCATAATATGACCCGTAAGGGCTTTGACATAAATTCGAGCCAATTTCGTTCTCAGGCCATTTTCAGCCAAAAACGTGGATTATATCCAACGATTTTGGCAAATTCTAATCACAATTTCGGAAAAATAACAATTGTTCTCAAAACTTCAACATGGACTGCCTTTGAGCACCTGAGTTGGATAGAAGAAGTGGTTTCTGCGTTAGCCAAGGGTTTAAAGCCTTTTTGGAAGATGTAACGTGGTAAGGCGAGTGCGATTTTTGATGATTTTGGGACTCTAACTTAGGTTTTTGGCTCTAATATTCAGCCATGACACATAATATAACCCGCAAGTGCTTTGATAGAAATTTGAGCCATTTTTGTTCTCGGACCATTTTCAGCCAAAAACGTGGATTATATCCTACGATTTTGGCCATTTTTTAACACAATTTCGGAAAATTAACAATTGTTCTTAAAACTTCAACATGGACTGCCTTTGAGCACCTAAGTTGGATAGAACAAGTGGTTTCCGTGTTAGCCAAGCTTCTAAAGCCCATTCGGAAGATGTAATGTGGTAAGGCGAGTGCGATGTATAGAAGATTTTGGGACTCTAACGTAGGTTTTTGGCTCCAATATTCAGCCATGACTCATAATATGACCCGTAAGGGCTTTGACATAAATTTGAGCCATTTTTGTTCTTAGGCCATTTTCAGCCAAAAACGTGAATTATATCCTACGATTTTGGCCAATTTTTATCACAATTTCGGAAACTTAACAAATGTTCTCAAAACTTTAACATGGACTGCCTTTGAGTACATATGTTCGATAGAAGAAGTGGTTTCCGTGTTTGCCAAGCTTCTAATGCCCATTCGGAAGATGTAATGTGGTAAGGCGAGTGTGATGTTTTGAAGATTTTGGGACTCTAAATTAGGTTTTTGGCTCCAATATTCAGCCATGACTCATAATATGACCCGTAAGGGCTTTGACATAAACTTGAGCCATTTTCGTTCTCAGGCCATTTTCAGCCAAAAACGTGGATTATATCCTACGATTTTGGCCATTTTTTATCACAATTTTGGAAAATTAATAATTGTTCTGAAAACTTCAACATGGACTGCCTTTGAGCACCTGAGTTGGATAGAAGAAGTGGTTTCTGTGTTAGGCAAGGATTTAAAGCCTTTTTGGAAGATATAACGTGGTAAGGGGAATGGGATTTTTGATGAATTTAGGACTCTAACTTAGGTTTTTGCCTCTAATATTCAGCCATGACTCATAATATAACCCGCAAGTGCTTTGACAGAAATTTGAGCCATTTTTGTTCTCGGACCATTTTCAGCCAAAAACGTGGATTATATCCAACGATTTTGGCCAATTTTTATCACAATTTCGGAAACTTAACAAATGTTCTCAAAACTTTAACATTGACTGCCTTTGAGTACCTATGTTCGATAGAAGAAGTGGTTTCTGTGTTAGCCAAGCTTCTAAAGCCCATTCGGAAGATGTAACGTGGTAAGGCGAGTGCGATGTTTTGAAGATTTTGGGACTCTAACTTAGGTTTTTGGCTCCAATATTAAGCCATGACTCATAATATGACCCGTAAGGGCTGTGACATAAATTCGAGCCATTTTCGTTCTCAGGACATTTTCAGCCAAAATCGTGGATTATATCCTACGATTTTGGCCAATTTTGATCACAATTTCGGAAAATTAACAATTGTTCTCAAAACTTCAACATGGACTGCCTTTGAGCACCTGAGTTGGATAGAAGAAGTGGTTTCTGTGTTAGCCAAGGGTTTAAAGCCTTTTTGGAAGATGTAACGTGGTAAGGCGAGTGCGATTTTTGATGATTTTGGGACTCTAACTTAGGTTTTTGGCTCTAATATTCAGCCATGACACATAATATAACCCGCAAGTGCTTTGATAAAAATTTGAGCCATTTTTGTTCTCGGACCATTTCAGCCAAAAACGTGGATTATATCCTACGATTTTGGTTAAATTTTATCACAATTTCGGAAACTTAACAAATGTTCTCAAATCTTTAACATGGACTGCCTTTGAGTACATATGTTTTCAAGATTTTGGGACTCTAACTTAGGTTTTTGGCTCCAAAATTCAGCCATGACTCATAATACGACCTGTAAGGGCTTTGACATAAATTTGAGCCATTTTCGTTCTCAGGCCATTTTCAGCCAAAAACGTGGATTATATCCTACGATTTCGGCCAATTTTTATCACAATTTCGGAAACTTAACAAATGTTCTCAAAACTTTAACATGGACTGCCTTTGAGTACATATGTTTGATAGAAGAAGTGGTTTCCGTGTTAGCCAAGCTTCTAAAGCCCATTCGGAAGATGTAATGTGGTAAGGCGAGTGCGATGTTTTGAAGATTTTGGGACTTTAACTTAGGTTTTTGGCTCCAATATTCAGCCATGACTCATAATATGACCCGTAAGGGCTTTGACATAAATTTGAGCCATTTTCGTTCTCAGGCCATTTTCAGCCAAAAGCGTGGATTATATCCTACGATTTTGGCCATTTTTTATCACAATTTCGGAAAATTAACAATTGTTCTGAAAACTTCAACATGGACTGCCATTGAGCACTTGAGTTGGATAGAAAAAGTGGTTTCTGTGTTAGGCTAGCTTCTAAAGCCCATTCGGAAGATGTAACGTGGTAAGGCGAGTGCGATTTTTGATGATTTTGGGACTCTAACTTAGGTTTTTGGCTCTAAAATTCAGCCATGACACATAGTATAACCCGCGAGTGCTTTGATAGAAATTTGAGCCATTTTTGTTCTCGGACCATTTTCGGCAAAAAACGTGGATTATATCTTACGATTTTGGCCAATTTTTATCACAATTTCGGAAACTTAACAAATGTTCTCAAAACTTGAACATGGACTGCCTTTTAGTACCTATGTTCGATAGAAGAAGTGGTTTCTGTGTTAGCCAAACTTCTAAAGCCCATTCGGAAGATGTAACGTCGTAAGGCGAGTGCCATGTTTTGAAGATTTTGGGACTCCAACTTAGGTTTTTGGCTATAATATTCAGCCATGACTCATAACATGACCCGTAAGGGCTTTGACATAAATTTGAGCCCTTTTCGTTCTCAGGCCATTTTCAGCCAAAAACGTGAATTATATCCTACGATTTTGGCCAATTTTTATCACAATTTCGGAAACTTAACAAATGTTCTCAAAACTTTAACATGGACTGCCTTTGAGTACATATGTTCGATAGAAGAAGTGGTTTCCGTGTTTGCCAAGCTTCTAATGCCCATTCGGAAGATGTAATGTGGTAAGGCGAGTGTGATGTTTTGAAGATTTTGGGACTCTAAATTAGGTTTTTGGCTCCAATATTCAGCCATGACTCATAATATGACCCGTAAGGGCTTTGACATAAACTTGAGCCATTTTCGTTCTCAGGCCATTTTCAGCCAAAAACGTGGATTATATCCTACGATTTTGGCCATTTTTTATCACAATTTTGGAAAATTAATAATTGTTCTGAAAACTTCAACATGGACTGCCTTTGAGCACCTGAGTTGGATAGAAGAAGTGGTTTCTGTGTTAGGCAAGGATTTAAAGCCTTTTTGGAAGATATAACGTGGTAAGGGGAATGGGATTTTTGATGAATTTAGGACTCTAACTTAGGTTTTTGCCTCTAATATTCAGCCATGACTCATAATATAACCCGCAAGTGCTTTGACAGAAATTTGAGCCATTTTTGTTCTCGGACCATTTTCAGCCAAAAACGTGGATTATATCCAACGATTTTGGCCAATTTTTATCACAATTTCGGAAACTTAACAAATGTTCTCAAAACTTTAACATTGACTGCCTTTGAGTACCTATGTTCGATAGAAGAAGTGGTTTCTGTGTTAGCCAAGCTTCTAAAGCCCATTCGGAAGATGTAACGTGGTAAGGCGAGTGCGATGTTTTGAAGATTTTGGGACTCTAACTTAGGTTTTTGGCTCCAATATTAAGCCATGACTCATAATATGACCCGTAAGGGCTGTGACATAAATTCGAGCCATTTTCGTTCTCAGGACATTTTCAGCCAAAATCGTGGATTATATCCTACGATTTTGGCCAATTTTGATCACAATTTCGGAAAATTAACAATTGTTCTCAAAACTTCAACATGGACTGCCTTTGAGCACCTGAGTTGGATAGAAGAAGTGGTTTCTGTGTTAGCCAAGGGTTTAAAGCCTTTTTGGAAGATGTAACGTGGTAAGGCGAGTGCGATTTTTGATGATTTTGGGACTCTAACTTAGGTTTTTGGCTCTAATATTCAGCCATGACACATAATATAACCCGCAAGTGCTTTGATAAAAATTTGAGCCATTTTTGTTCTCGGACCATTTCAGCCAAAAACGTGGATTATATCCTACGATTTTGGTTAAATTTTATCACAATTTCGGAAACTTAACAAATGTTCTCAAATCTTTAACATGGACTGCCTTTGAGTACATATGTTTTCAAGATTTTGGGACTCTAACTTAGGTTTTTGGCTCCAAAATTCAGCCATGACTCATAATACGACCTGTAAGGGCTTTGACATAAATTTGAGCCATTTTCGTTCTCAGGCCATTTTCAGCCAAAAACGTGGATTATATCCTACGATTTCGGCCAATTTTTATCACAATTTCGGAAACTTAACAAATGTTCTCAAAACTTTAACATGGACTGCCTTTGAGTACATATGTTTGATAGAAGAAGTGGTTTCCGTGTTAGCCAAGCTTCTAAAGCCCATTCGGAAGATGTAATGTGGTAAGGCGAGTGCGATGTTTTGAAGATTTTGGGACTTTAACTTAGGTTTTTGGCTCCAATATTCAGCCATGACTCATAATATGACCCGTAAGGGCTTTGACATAAATTTGAGCCATTTTCGTTCTCAGGCCATTTTCAGCCAAAAGCGTGGATTATATCCTACGATTTTGGCCATTTTTTATCACAATTTCGGAAAATTAACAATTGTTCTGAAAACTTCAACATGGACTGCCATTGAGCACTTGAGTTGGATAGAAAAAGTGGTTTCTGTGTTAGGCTAGCTTCTAAAGCCCATTCGGAAGATGTAACGTGGTAAGGCGAGTGCGATTTTTGATGATTTTGGGACTCTAACTTAGGTTTTTGGCTCTAAAATTCAGCCATGACACATAGTATAACCCGCGAGTGCTTTGATAGAAATTTGAGCCATTTTTGTTCTCGGACCATTTTCGGCAAAAAACGTGGATTATATCTTACGATTTTGGCCAATTTTTATCACAATTTCGGTAACTTAACAAATGTTCTCAAAACTTGAACATGGACTGCCTTTTAGTACCTATGTTCGATAGAAGAAGTGGTTTCTGTGTTAGCCAAACTTCTAAAGCCCATTCGGAAGATGTAACGTCGTAAGGCGAGTGCCATGTTTTGAAGATTTTGGGACTCCAACTTAGGTTTTTGGCTATAATATTCAGCCATGACTCATAACATGACCCGTAAGGGCTTTGACATAAATTTGAGCCCTTTTCGTTCTCAGGCCATTTTCAGCCAAAAACGTGAATTATATCCTACGATTTTGGCCAATTTTTATCACAATTTCGGAAACTTAACAAATGTTCTCAAAACTTTAACATGGACTGCCTTTGAGTACATATGTTCGATAGAAGAAGTGGTTTCCGTGTTTGCCAAGCTTCTAATGCCCATTCGGAAGATGTAATGTGGTAAGGCGAGTGTGATGTTTTGAAGATTTTGGGACTCTAAATTAGGTTTTTGGCTCCAATATTCAGCCATGACTCATAATATGACCCGTAAGGGCTTTGACATAAACTTGAGCCATTTTCGTTCTCAGGCCATTTTCAGCCAAAAACGTGGATTATATCCTACGATTTTGGCCATTTTTTATCACAATTTTGGAAAATTAATAATTGTTCTGAAAACTTCAACATGGACTGCCTTTGAGCACCTGAGTTGGATAGAAGAAGTGGTTTCTGTGTTAGGCAAGGATTTAAAGCCTTTTTGGAAGATATAACGTGGTAAGGGGAATGGGATTTTTGATGAATTTAGGACTCTAACTTAGGTTTTTGCCTCTAATATTCAGCCATGACTCATAATATAACCCGCAAGTGCTTTGACAGAAATTTGAGCCATTTTTGTTCTCGGACCATTTTCAGCCAAAAACGTGGATTATATCCAACGATTTTGGCCAATTTTTATCACAATTTCGGAAACTTAACAAATGTTCTCAAAACTTTAACATTGACTGCCTTTGAGTACCTATGTTCGATAGAAGAAGTGGTTTCTGTGTTAGCCAAGCTTCTAAAGCCCATTCGGAAGATGTAACGTGGTAAGGCGAGTGCGATGTTTTGAAGATTTTGGGACTCTAACTTAGGTTTTTGGCTCCAATATTAAGCCATGACTCATAATATGACCCGTAAGGGCTGTGACATAAATTCGAGCCATTTTCGTTCTCAGGACATTTTCAGCCAAAATCGTGGATTATATCCTACGATTTTGGCCAATTTTGATCACAATTTCGGAAAATTAACAATTGTTCTCAAAACTTCAACATGGACTGCCTTTGAGCACCTGAGTTGGATAGAAGAAGTGGTTTCTGTGTTAGCCAAGGGTTTAAAGCCTTTTTGGAAGATGTAACGTGGTAAGGCGAGTGCGATTTTTGATGATTTTGGGACTCTAACTTAGGTTTTTGGCTCTAATATTCAGCCATGACACATAATATAACCCGCAAGTGCTTTGATAAAAATTTGAGCCATTTTTGTTCTCGGACCATTTCAGCCAAAAACGTGGATTATATCCTACGATTTTGGTTAAATTTTATCACAATTTCGGAAACTTAACAAATGTTCTCAAATCTTTAACATGGACTGCCTTTGAGTACATATGTTTTCAAGATTTTGGGACTCTAACTTAGGTTTTTGGCTCCAAAATTCAGCCATGACTCATAATACGACCTGTAAGGGCTTTGACATAAATTTGAGCCATTTTCGTTCTCAGGCCATTTTCAGCCAAAAACGTGGATTATATCCTACGATTTCGGCCAATTTTTATCACAATTTCGGAAACTTAACAAATGTTCTCAAAACTTTAACATGGACTGCCTTTGAGTACATATGTTTGATAGAAGAAGTGGTTTCCGTGTTAGCCAAGCTTCTAAAGCCCATTCGGAAGATGTAATGTGGTAAGGCGAGTGCGATGTTTTGAAGATTTTGGGACTTTAACTTAGGTTTTTGGCTCCAATATTCAGCCATGACTCATAATATGACCCGTAAGGGCTTTGACATAAATTTGAGCCATTTTCGTTCTCAGGCCATTTTCAGCCAAAAGCGTGGATTATATCCTACGATTTTGGCCATTTTTTATCACAATTTCGGAAAATTAACAATTGTTCTGAAAACTTCAACATGGACTGCCATTGAGCACTTGAGTTGGATAGAAAAAGTGGTTTCTGTGTTAGGCTAGCTTCTAAAGCCCATTCGGAAGATGTAACGTGGTAAGGCGAGTGCGATTTTTGATGATTTTGGGACTCTAACTTAGGTTTTTGGCTCTAAAATTCAGCCATGACACATAGTATAACCCGCGAGTGCTTTGATAGAAATTTGAGCCATTTTTGTTCTCGGACCATTTTCGGCAAAAAACGTGGATTATATCTTACGATTTTGGCCAATTTTTATCACAATTTCGGAAACTTAACAAATGTTCTCAAAACTTGAACATGGACTGCCTTTTAGTACCTATGTTCGATAGAAGAAGTGGTTTCTGTGTTAGCCAAACTTCTAAAGCCCATTCGGAAGATGTAACGTCGTAAGGCGAGTGCCATGTTTT
Source organism: Spergularia marina (assembly GCA_963680865.1). NCBI lineage: Eukaryota > Viridiplantae > Streptophyta > Magnoliopsida > Caryophyllales > Caryophyllaceae > Spergularia > Spergularia marina. The sequence goes on along the minus strand of OY804554.1, from coordinate 27,489,488 downwards.
GAAGATTTTGGGACTCCAACTTAGGTTTTTGGCTATAATATTCAGCCATGACTCATAACATGACCCGTAAGGGCTTTGACATAAATTTGAGCCCTTTTCGTTCTCAGGCCATTTTCAGCCAAAAACGTGAATTATATCCTACGATTTTGGCCAATTTTTATCACAATTTCGGAAACTTAACAAATGTTCTCAAAACTTTAACATGGACTGCCTTTGAGTACATATGTTCGATAGAAGAAGTGGTTTCCGTGTTTGCCAAGCTTCTAATGCCCATTCGGAAGATGTAATGTGGTAAGGCGAGTGTGATGTTTTGAAGATTTTGGGACTCTAAATTAGGTTTTTGGCTCCAATATTCAGCCATGACTCATAATATGACCCGTAAGGGCTTTGACATAAACTTGAGCCATTTTCGTTCTCAGGCCATTTTCAGCCAAAAACGTGGATTATATCCTACGATTTTGGCCATTTTTTATCACAATTTTGGAAAATTAATAATTGTTCTGAAAACTTCAACATGGACTGCCTTTGAGCACCTGAGTTGGATAGAAGAAGTGGTTTCTGTGTTAGGCAAGGATTTAAAGCCTTTTTGGAAGATATAACGTGGTAAGGGGAATGGGATTTTTGATGAATTTAGGACTCTAACTTAGGTTTTTGCCTCTAATATTCAGCCATGACTCATAATATAACCCGCAAGTGCTTTGACAGAAATTTGAGCCATTTTTGTTCTCGGACCATTTTCAGCCAAAAACGTGGATTATATCCAACGATTTTGGCCAATTTTTATCACAATTTCGGAAACTTAACAAATGTTCTCAAAACTTTAACATTGACTGCCTTTGAGTACCTATGTTCGATAGAAGAAGTGGTTTCTGTGTTAGCCAAGCTTCTAAAGCCCATTCGGAAGATGTAACGTGGTAAGGCGAGTGCGATGTTTTGAAGATTTTGGGACTCTAACTTAGGTTTTTGGCTCCAATATTAAGCCATGACTCATAATATGACCCGTAAGGGCTGTGACATAAATTCGAGCCATTTTCGTTCTCAGGACATTTTCAGCCAAAATCGTGGATTATATCCTACGATTTTGGCCAATTTTGATCACAATTTCGGAAAATTAACAATTGTTCTCAAAACTTCAACATGGACTGCCTTTGAGCACCTGAGTTGGATAGAAGAAGTGGTTTCTGTGTTAGCCAAGGGTTTAAAGCCTTTTTGGAAGATGTAACGTGGTAAGGCGAGTGCGATTTTTGATGATTTTGGGACTCTAACTTAGGTTTTTGGCTCTAATATTCAGCCATGACACATAATATAACCCGCAAGTGCTTTGATAGAAATTTGAGCCATTTTTGTTCTCGGACCATTTTCAGCCAAAAACGTGGATTATATCCTACGATTTTGGCCATTTTTTAACACAATTTCGGAAAATTAACAATTGTTCTGAAAACTTCAACATGGACTGCCTTTGAGCACCTGAGTTGGATAGAAGAAGTGGTTTCTGTGTTAGGCAAGGATTTAAAGCCGTTTTGGAAGATGTAACTAGTAAGGGGAATGCGATTTTTGATGAATTTAGGACTCTAACTTTGGTTTTTGGCTCTAATATTCAGCCATGACTCATAATATAACCCGCAAGTGCTTTGACAGAAATATGAGCCATTTTTGTTCTCGGACCATTTTCAGCCAAAAACGTGGATTATATCGTACGATTTTGGCCAATTTTTATCGCAATTTCGGAAACTTAACAAATGTTCTCAAATCTTTAACATGGACTGCCTTTGAGTACATATGTTAGATAGAAGAAGTGGTTTCCGTGTTAGCAAAGCTTCTAAAGTCCATTCGGAAGATGTAACGTGGTAAGGCGAGTGCGATGTTTTGAAGATTTTGGGGATCTAACTTAGGTTTTTGGCTCCAATATTCAGCCATGACTCATAATATGACCCGTAAGGGCTTTGACATAAATTTGAGCCATTTTCGTTCTCAGGCTCTTTTCAGCCAAAAACGTAGATTATAATATCCTTCGATTTTGGCCAATTTTGATCACAATTTCAGAAACATAACAAATGTTCTCAAAACTTTAACATGGACTGCCTTTGAGTACCTATGTTCGATAGAAGAAGTGGTTTCTGTGTAAGCCAAGCTTCTAAAGCCCATTCGGAAGATGTAAAGTGGTAAGTCGAGTGCGATGTTTTGAAGATTTTGGGACTCTAACTTAGGTTTTTGGCTCCAATATTCGGCCATGACTCATAATATGACCCGTAAGGGCTTTCACATAAATTTGAGCCATTTTCGTTCTCAGGCCATTTTCAGCCAAAAACTTGGATTATTATATCCTACGATTTTGGCCAATTTTGATCACAATTACGGAAACTTAACAAATGTTCTCAAAACATTAACATGGACTGCCTTTGAGCACCTGAGTTGGATAGAAGAAGTGGTTTCTGAGTTAGCCAAGCTTCTAAAGCCCTTTTGGAAGATGTAACGTGGTAAGGTGAGTGCGATTTTTGATGATTTTGGGACTCTAACTTAGGTTTTTGGTTCGAATATTCAGCCATGATTCGTAATATGACCCGTAAGGGCTTTGACAGAAATTTGAGCCGATTTTGTTCTCATACCACTTTCAACCAAAAACGTAAATTATATCCGGCGAGTGCGATTTTTGTAGATTTATGGACTCTAACTTGGGTTTTTGCATCCAAGATTTAGCCATGGCTCATAATATGACTTGTAAGGGTTTTGACATAAATTTGAGCCATTTTTGTTCTCGGGCCATTATCAGCCAAAAACGTGGATTATACATATCTTTCGATTTTGGCTAATTTGGATCACAATTTCAGAAACTTAACAATTGTTATCAAAACTTTAACATGGACAGCCTTTAAGTACCTAAGTTGGATAAAAGAAGTTGTTTCTGTAGTAGCCAAGCTTCTAAAGCCCTTTCGGAAGATGTAACGTGGTAAGCCGAGTGCGATTTTTGAATATTTTCGGACTAACATTGGTTTTTGGCACCAATATTCAGCCATCACTCATAATATGACCCGTAAGGGCTTTAAAAGAAAATTGAGCCATTTTTGTTATCAAACCATTTTCAGCCAAAAACGTAGATTATATCCTTTGATTTTGGCCAAATTTGATCACAATTTCGGAAACTTAGCAAATGTTCTCAAAACTTCAACATGGACAGCCTTTGAGGACCTAAGTTGGATAGAAGAAGTGGTTTTTGTATTAGCTAAGCTTGTAAAGCCCTTTTGGAAGATGTAACGTGGTAAGGAGAGTGCGATTTTTGATGATTTTGGGACTCTAACTTAGGTATTTGGCTTGAATATTAAGCCATGAATCATGATATGACTTGTAAGGGCTTTGACACAAATTTGAGCCAATTTCGTTCCCGGGCGTGGATTATAATCTTCGATTTTGGCCATTTTTTATCAGAATTTCGAAATCTCAACAATTGTTCTAAAAAGTTTAACATGGTCAGCCTTTGAGTACCTAAGTTGGATGGAAGAAGTGGTTTCTCTGTTAGCAAACATTCAGAAGCCTTTTCGGAGAAAGTGTCGCGGTAAGGCGAGTGCGGATTTTGGGATTTTGCGACTCTAACTTAGGTTTTTGGCTCCAATATTCAGCCATGACTCATAATGTGACCCGTAAGGACATTGAAAAAAATGTGAGCCATTTTTGTTCTCATAGCATTTTCAGTCAAAAACATGGGTTATATCCTACACTTTTGATCACAATTTCGGAAACTTAACAAATGTTCTCAAAACTTTAACATGGACGGCCTTTGAGTACCTATGTTGGATAGAAGAAGTGGTTTCTGTGTTAGCCAAGTTTTAAAGCCCTTTCGGTCGATGTAACGTGGTAAGGAGAGTGCGATTTTTGATGATTTTGGGACACTGATTTAGGTTTTTGCTCAAATATTCAGCATGACTCATAATACGACCCGTAAGGGCTTTGACAGAGATTTAAGCCATTTTTATTCTTGGACCATTTTCAGCCAAAAACGTGAATTATATCCTTCGATTTTGGCCAATTTCGATCACAATTTCAAAAACTTAACAAATTTTCTAAAAAATTTAACATGGACAGCCTATGAGTACCTAAGTTGGATAGAAGAAGTGGTTTCTGTGTTAACCAAGCTTCTAAAGCCCTTTCGGAAATTGTAACGTGGTATAGCGAGTGCGAATTTTGAAGATTTTGGGACTCTAATTTTGGTTTTTGGGTCCAATATTCAGCCATGACTCATAATATGACCCGTAAGTGCTTTGACAGAAATTTGAGCCATTTTTCTTCTCGAAACATTTTTAGCCGAAAACGTGGATTATATCCTTCAATTTTGGGAAATTTTGATAACAATTTCGGGAACTTAACAATTATTCTCAAAACTTTAACATGGACAACCTTTGAGTACCTAAGACCTAAGTTGGATAGAAGAAGTGGTTTCTCTGTTAGCAAAGCTTCGAAAGCCTTTTCGGAAAAAGTACCGTTGTAAGGTGAATGCATTTTTTGAGATTTTGTGACTCTTAGGTTTTTGGCGCCATGGCTCATAATATGACCCGTAAGGGCTTTGGAAGATTTTTGAGCCAGTTTTCGAACCATGTTCAGCCAAAAACGTGAATGTCGATTTTGGCCAATTTTGATCACAATTTCTGAAACTTAACAAATATTCTCAAAACTTTAACATGGGCTGCCTTTGAGTACCTAAGTTGGATAGAAGAAGTGGCTTTCGTGTTAGCCAAGCTTCTAAAGCCTTTTCGGAAGATGTAACGTGGTAAGGCAAGTGCGATTTTTGATGATTTTGGGACTCTAATTTAGGTTTTTGGTTCCAATATTCAGCCATGACTCATAATATGACCTGCAAGGGCTTTGACAGAAATTTGAGCCATTTTTGTTCTCGGACTATTTTCAGCCAAAAACTTGGATTATATCCTTCGATTTTGGCCAATTTTGATCCCAATTTCGGAAACGTGACAAATGTTCTCTTAACTTTAACATGGACTGCCTTTGAGTACCTAGGTTGGATAGAAGAAGTGGTTTCTGTGTTAGCCAAGCTTTTAAAGCCCTCCGGAAGACATAACGTTGTAAGGCAAGTGCGATTTTTGATGATTTTGGGACTTTAACTTAGGTATTTGGCTCGAATATTCAGCCATGACTCATAATTTGTCCTGTAATGGCTTTGACATAAATTTGCGCCATTTTCGTTCTCGGGCCATTTTCAGCCAAAGACGTGGATTATATCCTTCGATTTTGGTTAATTTTGATCACAATTTCGGAAATTTAACAATTGTTCTCTAAACTTTAACATGGACATCCTTTGAGTACCTAAGTTGGATAGAAGAAGTGGTTTCTCTGTTAACAAAGATTTGAAAGCTTTTCCAGAAAAAGTAGCGCGGTAAGGCGAGTGCGATTTTTGAGATTTTGGGACTTTAACTTAGGTTTTTGGCTCCAATATTCAGCTATGACCTGTAAGGGCTTTGGAAGAAATTTGAGCCATTTTTGTTCTCGAACCATTTTCAGCCAAAAACGTGGATTACATCCTTCGCTTTTGGCCAATTTTGATCACAATTTCGTTCTCAAAACTTTAACAGGGACTGCTTTTGAGTACCTAAGTTGGATAGAAGAAGTGTTTTCTTTGTTAGCCAAGCTTCAAAAGCCCTTTTGGAAGATGTAACGCGGTAAGGCGAGTGTGATTTTTGATGATTTTGGGACTCTAACTTAGGTTTTTGGCTCCAATATTAAGCCATGACGCACAAGGGCTGTGACAGAAATTTGACCCTCTTTTGTTCTCGGACCATTTTCAGCCAAAATCGTGTATCACAATTTGGAAAACTTAACAAATGTTCTAAGAAATTTAAGAATAGACTGCCTTTGAGTACCTAAGTTGGATAGAAGAAGTGGTTTCTGTGTTAGCCAAGCTTCTAAAGCCCTTTCGGAAGAGTTAAAGTGGTATGGCGAGTGCGATTTTTTATGATTTTGGGACTCTAACCTAGGTTTTTGGCTCGAATATTGAGCCATGACTCATAATATGACTAGTAAGGGCTTTGACATAAATTTGAGCCATTCTCGTTCTCGGGCCATTTTCAGCCAAACACGTAAATTATATGCTTCGATTTTGGCCAATTTTGATCACAATTTCGGAAACTTAACAATTGTTCTCAAAACTTTAACATGGACAGCCTTTGAGTACCTAAGTTGGATAGAAGAAGTGGTTCTTAATTGGCTATATATACTAAACACTCTAGGCGCCAACTAAGTGGCTCCTGTCATTTGTGCATACATAAATACTAATACGGAGTGTAGAGATGAATCTCAAACAGCTCAAGCACGTCAGATAATCTAAGAAGCACGGCCCAAGCAGCTCTCTAAACGAGGCTCTGAATTGGCTTGGAGAAACAAGACCATAGTAAAAGTCCAGAATGTATCCTCTCAAATAGGTACTATCTTTCACCAATGCAACTCCTAGACGACCAAATGCGCCTTAACACACCACAAGAAATATTTAACCAATCCTACAGGTTTGGAAATCTTAAGAATAAAATACGGCCTGAAACCTTGGACTCTGAGTTTGGAATCAACATCACAAGGGTTCTCCATCCACTAAGCAAAATAGATCTATTTAGTTTATCAGACAACAGAATTTAACGTAGCTAATCCTCTAGAATGCAACCATCGTTCAATTATCCGAAGCAATGTGTAAAAGAGCATTTGTATACATATTCAAGAGAAGTAAAGTTTTGGCACTTGTTACTAAATGATAAGTGAAGGGCCAAGTTGGAGTTTGCAGAGTCAAATCTAGAACTGCGATGCACAAGGTAAGAAACAAAGGAAATAAAAGGGGAAAGAGTGACTTACAAGGTTTATCACCCTCAGAAAGAGCGAGAAGTTTGCCATGATGATAAATGAGAGCAGTATTAGCTGAGAGAGAGGAAGAAGATACAGTCTAAGTAAGAGCTTAATAAAGAATGAGTTGTAGTGAAACAGTGTTGATGAGTGGTGATACCAGTGCCATGTCCAAAAGACATGTCTAATACTTTGAGTTTAGCTCTGAGCAATTGAAAGTTGACAGTAAGTAATCCAAAAAGACCTTTGAGATCACCAATCTGTATCAAGAAAACAGGATGAATCAAATCAATGACAGGAAATCCCAAATTAAATGAAGGATTGCCCATTGATAATAACCTTCATAAATTTAGGAGCACCAAAGAACTCTTCTTGCTTGAGCCTGGAGGTCTTTACATAACGTGAGACATAAGCAGCTTTGCCATCTTTAATGCGCAGACCATGAATCATTCTGTAATGGATATACAAACAACAAATAGTTGAAAGAAAGAGAAACAAGGAAGACAGTAATACAGTAGTAGTGTTATTAGTTACCCATCTCCATCAAACCTGCAGAAACAAGAAATACAACACCATCATTATCCATTTATTTTGTTTATTTTGCAAAGCAGATAGCTTCAACTACACTACTAGTCCAGCAAACTAAAATTGAATTTGACTTTTGAGTTGCGCATTACCAGTGATAACCAGCGACAGGTGAATACTTAGGGTTGGGGCCCACCCTCACAAACTCACCATTCATGCATTCCTGGATAATCATCCATTAATTAATAATAATTAAGCAACAAGGGAAACAAAAGAGAGAGTGTTGTGTGTTGCGTGTTGTAGACTGACAGGGAGGTGGCCCCGGACGGGAAGGTCGAGGGCAGGTGGAGTCTCGTCGGGGACAGGTGCGAAGTTGCCGGAAAGCCAAAAGTGGGACCCATCAGCATTAGGATTGGAGTACATAAAGTTGACAACAACTTTCTCGAACCAATCAATGGCCTTGGAAGTTAACCCTTTGCTGGGCTTAGGGCTCACCTCAACCACACTGCCACTGCCACTGACACCATCATTCTTCTTCTTCATCACTTCCTCTACCACCACCACCATTTCTTTTTTCTTTTTTCTTTTTTTTTTTGTTTTTCCGGTGTAGTACTCCGTATTAAATCTGGTGTGGGTTTGGGGTTTAGTAAGGTTGACGGTGTGACACGTACCTCATTTCTTTGCGTTTTGCGGATGTGTGGTTTACTTTACTCTTCGTAATAATCCAATCTACTATACTTTGTTATTACTACTATGCCCCCATTTTCGCCTGTTACAAGTCCATTGGGCTTTCACTCGCTATATTAGTCTAACCCACATTTGATTTACATTTCGCATTTTCGCCTAAACGCCATCCAGGTGATATCGAGATTCACTATTATCAAGGGGTGTACTGGACGTTCATTGATTCATGTATCATGACAACTAAAAGTGGTTGAGATTAAAAATGAAGCAATAGATAAGCATATAGCCCCATAACAATATAACATTATCTCTTTTTCGGTGATTTCTGCTTGTACGACAATGCAAATGACATTATCAAAACCTACAACTTTCAAACTCTTTCTTCACCAATACACCATGCCACCATGCATGTGATTCTATAGTTACTACATACCACATACGTACGTACTAACATTACACATTTACACAACACGATGAATGCAATTGCACGACCACGTGCGGACTGCGGAGTCTTAATTCTTTTGCCCGCACTAACGAGTAACGACTACAATAAAACCGGAAATATGCACTACAACTTTGGTCACCCCTTTTTGGGCCTTTATACTCCTCGTGCTACTGCGTTACTTTGGGCTTTTGGTACATACTACTAGTGCAACAACAATTGACATATACCTAAATTATCTCAACTACCCACTCAACTTTTTTTCTTCTAAGAGGCTAGTACGATGTAATTAAATGAAGGGGGGTCAAAATATTTTAATCAAAAGAAAGATTACTAATTTGTCAAACTAAGAGTTAGAGCTCATAATTTAAAATGTTAACTATGATGGTTAGGGAAAGTTACTCATTATGTTACACAACTTTGACAATTATGAGACTTGCTACAGAATTGATTGGATGGTCTACTTCCACATTTGACTCTTGACATTAGCCATATGATATCGTCTTTTTTATGCCTCAAACACGACCAACAAGACTAATTTATAGTATACCCCAAAGTTAATTAATTGTTTGACCAATAATGGGGAGATGGGGAATGAAGTATGAATCTTAATACTTAGGCACGTTGATTTCCTAATCTAACCACTAGGTCACGTATGACCACTGATAAGTTGCAAATACGTGGTGAACATCAATTCAACGAAATGGAACCACAAGGAATAGATACACTTTGTGTGCGTGTGTCATAACATTTGTCTTACACTTCACCTCCTTAGTAAGTATGGGCTTAATTATGGCTAAATTCTCTTATTATTTGGTACAAGTTAGTACAACATGTGAAGGCTACCAGAACAGGCATACATTTCATCATCCGGTAATACGTACTATGGACGAGAATATAGCTAGCCTTAGCAAATTCTAGCTTTTGGGTGCAATTACACATTTTTGCACTACATTACATATCACAAAAGTATAGCCAAATATGGAAAAACATCGTATTTTAAGATTTTTAAAACACTACAAGTATTCATCTGCTAATTTAGTTTATAAGGCACTTGTAGAGTGATATGTGCCTAAGACTAGAGTCTAATATGCATCATGCGGAGTATCAATATTGACCTTTGTAACTACCACCGTTCTCGACTTTATCGATAAAAATTTCATGTCAAAGTGGTAATGTTGCGGTAAGTTTGAAAATAGTTACCAAATTAGACACAACTATATGAAGAAGCTAATGTAAGGATTCCGAAATTGAAATTGGTATGTATCCACAACTAACTAGAGTTGAAGAGAAGTAGGTTAGTTCCAAAAGAGGTACAAATAAGTATGGCACATAAACATTGTTGGTAAACAAGCAAAACCATCATATTGGATCGGAGGAGATATTGGAGTTCTAACTAACATTCTAACAAGTAACAAGCATTGAGAATTGAGAGAAGAATAAAGGACCAAGTTGGAAAAAAAAAAAAAAAAAAAAAAAAAAAAAAAAAAAAAAAAAGGTAAAAGTGGGCAACCCGCCAAGTTACTGTTTCGTCTCATTTTCATCCTTCCCAAACCATACCTCCCTATCTATGACTCAATAATCTTATTCAAACTAATTTTGATCATCAGAGACAATCACCATCTTAATCACGTCCATTTTTTTCTTGTTAAGTAACATCTCTTTTTCTCACATTCAAAGCAAAGCTCCTTTTTCCACTATAAATTCATACATGCTAAGTTAACAAATTTAAGACTCATAAAAACATTGGCCAACCATTACATTCCCTCATTATATATATGTTATAAATTCACCTCTTACCATTTAACAACAAAACGGTCCATATTTCATAACATAATAACAATGCATTATTCGAAACTACATTTGGTGTTATTGGTTTTTGCCATTTTTGTCTCTTCATTCTCTTTGCCTTGCTTTTCTAGCTACCCTTTACCGGAGCATCATCATGATAGCACAAACGTTATTCTTACCAACTCTTTGGGCGATGATCATGCCAAACAAGAAAACAGCTACGGATATGGCAAGGTCATCTTAACTCCTGTCGTGCATTCGACTCGGTTTAAATCTACTCCGGCCCTTGCTCCGGCGTCATCTTCAACTTCAAGAGTTGTCAATGTAGATAGTTTCTTAAGGAAAGGCAGAAAGGGAGACCATACCAAGGTAAGTTAGCTTATACTTCTATTATATATCTACATATGCATGATTATATTACAATATACAACAACGTTATACATGTCATTACTCATACATACCTACGAATATATTATATATATAGCTTTGCTTTGAATACATGTACTAGATAGTTTTACGAAGCTAAGACAAATAATGCATGCGGTTTTGTTCGTGATGATGACTCATGACTGAATAATTTTGCTTGCAAAGGCTTTTAAGAGAGCTTGGAAGAAGGCTTGTTCTATCAAGGGTGGAGTTTTCCTAGTGCCGCGATACACATATAGGGTCAGGCCAATCAAGTTTTCAGGCCCCTGCCAGTCACATTTCGTAATTAAGGTTCGAAAATGCATGACACGACGTACATCAGCTTTTTCCTTCTTCTCGTTTAATTTGTCATTCTGATCAAATCATATTATCATTTTGCTGCAACATACGTAGATTAGAGGAAAGATTGAAGCTTCTGTGAATACAACACATTACAAAGATCGGCGACATTGGCTGGTGTTTGAAAACTTGCGCAATTTCAAGGTTGAAGGTGGAGGAACCATTGATGGTAATGGCAAAATATGGTGGGAGAATTCTTGTAAGATTAACAAAACCAAGGTATATACGAGAGCCACATTTGATTACATAATACTAAGGTTGTTAAAATTATTCTGTGCTGAGAATTCTCTGTTTGTTTTTTTGTATATGCAGCCCTGCCAACATGCACCTACGGTAACTTTTTATTAAACTCATTATTTCACTGAATCATAATAGTAACAAGTGTATATTTGTAACAAGGATTCTTACTGAATGTTTGCAATGTGGTTGGAAATTTGTCAATCAAGGCGGTAACTTTCTTTGCATGCAAGAATTTCATAGTGGATGGCTTGAGGATTACGAATGCACAACAAATGCATTTGGCCTTTCAGAGATCTACTAATGTGAGAGCTTCTAATCTGGTTGTGAAATCCCCCCAAACAAGTCCTAACACCGATGGTATTCATGTTACCGCTACCAGATATATTCAAATCACTCGTTCCCTTATTCAAACAGGTAAATTATTAATATATCAATTAATTAACCCAAGTAGAATGAACCAAATTATTACCAACCTGTGTCATATCTATATATATTTTGGTGATGGGTTGGTTAAGCATTTACACTTGTATGAGCTTCAAGGATCGATGACTCAATTGGTCAACGCAAGTAATTGTCATACTCGTATTCGGGTGTTAATAAATTGTTTGAATTGACGAATAAGCAGGTTAATTTTAAAGTTAAGAGTTTGTGACGTGCATATTTTCTAATCAATTGTAATGGCTTCGGATAATTTGATAGGCGATGATTGTATATCAATAGTTGATGGATCGAAAAATGTTCAGGCAACTGATATAGTTTGCGGACCCGGCCATGGAATCAGGTATACCCTTGAAACTAAATTTAAGCCTAAAGTAGCTAATGTTAATGACGATGTTGTACCAAAGTCTTAACCAAAAAGGAATAATGCACTCCTACTAATCAACTGCCATACGATTGCTGTTAGTATTGGGAGCCTAGGAAAAGGTCACTCCGACGACCATGTTTCAGATGTGTTGGTCAATCGGGCTAGACTTTCAGGAACCACTAATGGAGTCAGAATCAAAACTTGGCAGGTATGAATTTCTTTTGTTAATCATTTCCTATCTATTTATGGAGTAGTAGAGTTTATTGGTTAGAATTTTGTCATTTCAAAGTATTCATTTTTGATACCCTTGTGACAAGTAGGGAGGACAAGGATTCGCAAAGAACATCATATTCCAAGATATTGTGATGAATAATGTTAGTAATCCTATCATCATCGATCAACATTACTGTGATCAAAAGACGCCATGCCAAGAAATGGTAATTTGCTTCTTTTTCTGTTAAAAACGACTTCCGCCTCTTTAGGGTGGAACCGTCATCACAAGTTAACCCTGTCTAAAATTTGCAGAAATCGGCAGTACACGTTGATAATATAATCTACAAGAATATAAGGGGAACGAGCACAACAAAGGTCGCCATCAAAATAGATTGCAGCAAAACCTACTGGTGCAAGGGAGTTGTGCTGCAAAACGTAAATCTGGTAAAAACAGGGGAAAAAGAAGCCAATGCCAACTGCCAAAATGTCAAATTGGTTCACAGAGGGATTGTTTCACCCCCTTGCTTTCCAGAAGATTAGATTTAGTTAAACAATAAACTGTAAATCTTACATTCACTAGTGACTACATTAACAGTGTGTATATGTAAAGCCAATATGTTCATTATTCATTGGGCAACATTTCATTGTTCTAGCTTGTTACTTGGATCACTTTACATATGGAAGGTCGTAGAAGGTGGTATCTAATCATCTATAATCAAGATCTACCTTGATAAGTATGGGTTAAGAGATTTATTTGGATCGAAAACTAATACACTCTCTACCAGCACAGATTGAATGCTATACTCCCCTGCATCTTCCTACTGTTGCTGCCTGGATTTCTTAATCACAGCACCATACTCCAATTATTGGATTTGAATGTTGGAGAGGGCAATAGTACCAACTATGATTTACGAATACATAATCTACCAACAAAAGATATACTAAGCTTCCTAAATGCAACAGACAGAAAAATTACCTAAAACGAATCAAGAATGTTTACCACAAAAGCTGTTTAAATAACTGACCCTTGTTGGAAGGCAAACTAGCCGAACCAGATGATTTCCAGTATTACTCCAGTGTCGACAATCGGTTTTAATTTCTTCAGACCTCAAGAAACAAGTTCATCAACATTTCTCCTTGCGCAGCTACATCAAAAATAAGTTTTACCTAAATAAAGAAAAACGAATTCTACCTTTCTGATACACTTGACAGCTTTCTGATCGTAGGCTTGTAGCCCTGCATAACTTCACGTGGTTGTCGACTGAAACAAACAGCTGGTAAGAGGAAACTAGCCCGAAACAGCAAACCAAAATAAAAGAAGCTGATAAAGAAAATCATGATTTCAACAAAGTATAGTGGCATTATCATATATTCAGCGCTCAACTCTGGAATTGAGTTAGCGTTGCACGAAAAGAGGTCACCAATGAAAGCCGTGCCAGATGCCACAAACAAGAGTACATAGTACTGTAACACTTGAAGGGCCAAGTTCTATCTACAAACACATGTGTGTTTGTTAACTTTACAGGGTGGTCATATGAGACTAGCATTCATATCAAGGCTGCCACAATTAGACGGAGCCTGCACTTCTGCTCCTGAAGGCATGTACACAGACTTGTAATCATCGACACAGAGCAGTTCATTTTCACCTTCTGGATCTCTTGGGTCCTCGTTCTCAATTACAACTAATTCATATTGCTCATTAGTTGAACTCCCATCATCTTCCTTGACAAAAGGAGCTTTAAAAGCTAAATCAGGCATGTCAACCAGAAAGGATTCAAGAGACATGGAAATAGAATTCCCCAGAGATGAGAACTTGACATCTAGCACCGGAACACTGAAATCAACTATATTAGGGCTTGGCAACTCGATAATATCCTGCAAAACCGCATGACGCTCATCAGAGAGGCTTTTCCGTGAAGAGTAGTCAATGTTGTCTTCAGGTGCTGCTCCTGAACCAGAAACACAGACATCCTTTGACAGAGATACGACAGTAGTCGAGCTGTGATCAGTGACAAATGTTTGACCCCCACCATCACCAAATTCTGTGCATCCAATTCCAGCAATTGAATCCCTTTTCTCCGTTTCGCCAAGACCATCAACAGAACTACAGTCAGAACAGGTCTTAATACCCTCTTCATAAAAAGTATGATTGTCCCCATCAACAGGGGTAGCTGTTTCCTCACCGCCACTAACAACAGCCAAAGAGATTTTTTCTGCTACCCTAGCATCCTCGCTAGAGACATTGCCACCATTGATGGAGACTGAAGGGAGCGGATGATCATCAATATGTACTATAGGTGCCACTGTGGTGTTCCCACTCACTTCTATACAAGAGAGGTTTTCAGCTTCTTTAACCATCTCTGTACATTCCAGATGCTCAGTTACAGCCGCAGATAGAGCTGATGGAGACGTGCTTCCACTCTCTCCGCCAGAGAGAAGCTCAGCTTCTTCAACCTTAACGGTACGTTCTGAAGGTTCCGTTAAAGCCGAAGTTACAAATCCAGCAGTTACAGCCGCAGATAGAGCTGATGGAGACGTGCTTCCACTCTCTCCGCCAGAGAGAAGCTCAGCTTCTTCAACCTTAATGGTACGTTCTGAAGGTTCCGTTAAAGCCGAAGTTACAAATCCAGCAAGTGCAGAGGCCAGAGCGTCATCTATACACATTGGTTTTTTTAACGCTTTTGGAGAGTCGTTTACTGCTTCAATGGAGTTAATTTCTTCCTCCTCATCTGTATATGAGAAGTCTGGTGCAGAGATAATAAGACCAGGAAGCAGCTGCGAAGCACTGGTCGAAGTTGGAACGGACAATGCTTGAAAATACCTACCATCTTTCTTACTTGACTCAGATTCCAAAGCTGCAGAACAGTTAATACCAGCAGTGCAGATGGAATTAGATTCAGATTCATTGGAGGAGAATTCAGGAGCAGAAAATCTGGTGCCTTTGCACCTACCATCCTTCTTACTTGACTTGGATTTCGAAGTTGAAGGACAGTCACTTCCACCAGCACAGGTGGAATTAGATTCAGATTCATTGCCGGAAAATTCAGGAAAAGAAAATCTGGTGCAGCCTATATTGGGAAGCTGTTGATTCTTCATGAATGATTCTAATTGCAGTTCTACCCTTTCAAGCCTTGCTTCCATTCTGATAATGGGCTTCAGCATACTTTCTTCAAATCTCATGCAGAAGTCTTCCATTTTTGAAACTCGAGAAACAAGTATGTCCAGAGTTTTCTCTATCTTACTGCAAGGAAAATCATTCTCTCTATATGTAAACTGAGGCTGGTTTTGGGGATTTGGTGTCTGTAAGAGATGATTAGGTTGGTGGACGGATGCACCATTAAGCACAGTGCTTGGCAAAGCTTCTGTTTGAACAACATTAGTAGAAGTAGAAGCTCCACCAGTCGAATGTTGTTCGGTATCTAGGCTCATCTTTCTCTCTCCAGCAGCAGAACCACTATCTTCTTGAACTTTGCTCATTCTAGATTTTGAAAGCTGCATAAGTGTGGGAATAAACATTGACAGCATAGCGCCTCCCGATGAGGTTTCGAGTGAAGGAGCTGAAGAACTGTTATCAGCTGATTCCACAGGGTCAGCAAACACATAAACTTCATCTATGTAAACGTAATCCCCACTCTGAATTGACAGTAAACGAAGAGTAATACACATGACGGGATCTCCATCTGAAATCTCAGCGGTGGCCTCATACAGATCCTGGAAGTTTCACAGAATCATAAGAAAAAATAGTGAGAACTACTGATAAAGCCACATCCAAGTCTATCTTAGGTACTATTTCTAACTCCGAAAATGACTATAAAGGGTGCCATTCCCATGTTTAGATTGAAAAGGCAATAAGCACGTCAAATCGTCAGAAATATAAGGAAATGTTACAAAAGGAAAACGAAGGTAAGGAGGCGAGAGAAAAATATGCAAAGTTATTGAAGCAATTGATGAGAAAAAAAATAGACTTCAAGAGAAGTGACGGGGAGAGACAGTAACAAGAATTCAAAGTACCTGAATGTCCCCTTTCATCAACAAAGAACCACCTCCAGACTCAATTTTAGAGGTCTTGTTCAATTTCACATCCACCCAAGCATCTTTGTTGCTGCTGCTTTCACTTCCACTTCTGGAATGCGCTTCATCCACACTTGTATTGGAGCCACTGGAACTAGTGGAACTAGATCTTACAGCATCAGACAGCTCTAGCTGTTCATCTCTTGCCGCAAGGCCACAACGAACTGTGCACAGATACTCATTATCATTCTTCTCATTAGTTGCACAGTATATCTCATATACCTTGGCAGTACTTCGAATATAGACCTGCTTGATTTCGTGTAGCTGTGTGAACACAACTGAAGACAAGAAGAAATTAGGCCACTGCAATACCGATGAAATCCAAAGAGAAAACATGGAACAAGGATATAGGAGCAATGGCGGAGCTAGGGGCGCGCGGGGTGGCAGCCGCCCCCCCAAGCCCAAGATAAATAATTCTTTTTGTACTATAATACCATGAAAATAATGTGTCAAAGTGATTGTTTGCTAAACTAATTAGCAAGGGGACCTAGGTTCAAGCCTTATGTATGTCATTTTTGCATGTATTTTTAACATTTTGTACTTTTTATGTAGATTGAATAGTCAATTTCGCCCCCGCAACCTTTAAGAAGACAATCTTGCTGCCCCCCCCCCCCCCCCCCGGAACCTCCAAATCCTAGCTCTGCCATTGTATAGGAGTCACTAGCAAGCCACCAAACTTTTGTTCTAAGCTGCATATAGGGCACAGGGAGACATGTCCATATACTAAACTCACTCAGAATAAGAAAATGGTCACATAATCGCTAGTTAAATCACTTCATCAAGCAAACATCACAAGAGTTCGCAACAACACCTCCACTCCACACACATTAACTATTCCCTCTGATATAATACCACTTCCGCTCCTAAAAAATGTTGCAAACCCTAGGATGGCAACGATGCACAAGCGAGTTCATTACAGTACCAAATTTTCATCACTGGCAAATGACTGTCATATTCTTAACAAAATCGGCCTCGTCTACAACCTTAAGCCAAGAGCCATAATGCTAAATGTTGGGCAAGTTTACTACAATATCAGTAGAACTCGAGCTCCATAGCGAAAAGAGGATCAATTGCTTCAATGAAATAAGAATCAGAATCGTGATTTGACTCCGAATTTAACAAGACTAACAAATTACAGAAATTGACAGGGCCTAATGACACCAAAAGAATTATCACAAGAATATCCTGAGCAATTGAATCACAAGTTAAACGTAAGAATCACGCTCCGCTAATAATTGAACATTGACATCGGCACGACGATCAAATTATAGAAGATTCATACAAAAAAAAAAAAAAGCAATTCAAATTGAGAATTACAGTGGAATTAAAAGTAACAAGCAAGTTCATTTAACAATTAATTGAAATAATTGGAGTAAAACGATGGAATTAAGAGTGGAAATAGTAGTAAGTATTACTGGTAATTTCGCAAGGGCCGGAATCAGGTGAAGGGCGGCGCATTATAAGAGGCGTTCTGCGAGCGGCATGATCGGCATCGGAAAGAGCGGAAATAGAGGATTCGCAGGTGACGACGTCGTCCAAGGAACCACGAGAGATTGGCCATGAAGAAGATGATGATTTCTTCATCTCCGAAATGTCTAGGGTTTCTGACTCCATTTTCTTGATTTTTTCCCCCTTTTTCCCACTACTAACTACTCGTACTAGTTTCTGTTTGTGTCGATCGGAGTCGGAAATCAATAAATGTCCATTTTTGATTTTTTTATATGGATGATCTAATAAGTGCCGGAGTAAACTATATTCGGTGCAACTACACTTTACAATAGTACTCCCTTAGTTTACTTTTTTATTTATTAAGTGCATTCGAGAGGAGGGGACTATGAAGA
Source organism: Spergularia marina (assembly GCA_963680865.1). NCBI lineage: Eukaryota > Viridiplantae > Streptophyta > Magnoliopsida > Caryophyllales > Caryophyllaceae > Spergularia > Spergularia marina. Next base: position 27,471,283 of record OY804554.1, on the reverse strand, counting down.
TTTCAATCCGTAATCATCCGTGATTGAGGGTGAATCACTTTGATGATATTAAAAACATAAATTACAATTACAATCGACATTTGAGGTTCAATAATTGACTTAATATTTGGTGAGATACAATGCACCATTACAAAACTCGGTATAGTAGACTTTACACCAGTTGTCAATCTCTTTTTTTATTATTCATTAATTAGGCGCTTCTAAAATGAAGTAGGGGAATATGAAAATTTCGGTCCTGATCTCCCTTCGGAGGGGGATATGCACAATCTAATTACATTTCCGTTTTGGTTACAATTTTTAAGGAAAAAAAAAACACAAGAAAATTTCTTGATAAGCAATGCAAAAGCTCTTAGGGAGTACTGATCGTATTTGCTTAAGCTTAAGCAGCAGTTGAAGAAGACTGAGACTCGGACACAGAGTCGAGAAGAACATGTCTACGATGGAAGCTACGATGACAACCACAGGCAGCACAAACAAGGGCGAGTTGGGCGGTGTGGTCACTGCTACTAGCCATGAACTCTCTACACCCATCCACAGCGTAGCCTCCAACACTAGCTGCATGGTTCTTTTGACACTCTGCATATCTCACATTATTATTATTATTATTATTATTATTATTATTATTATTATTATTTAAATTTCTACCATCAACCTCATCATCTTGTACTACTACTCTCCTTAACACTACTACTTGTCTCTTCCTCATCCCCTCGATCAAATTACTTGTTAACTTAATATTGGAGAAGGAGAATAATTAATTAAGCTAATTATAATATTATAAGAGCGAGCATCGATCGTCAGCCCTATATATACTACGAGTATGTATGTAGTATATTATTGATGCATATTCAATTAATCATCTTCTTTTTTTTTTTTTTACTCTAAATGACTAAACATGGGAAAATAATTAATGAGTGTCTCTTTGTTTACCTACTAATTAATAGACTCTTGATTGCACTGGATGAATCGAGTGTGCTGCATCAATAATTATTTGTACTGAATAATTAAAACACGTAAGTTTTAATTTAGAATAATTAAAGCTAATCCTAAAATGATAATGGAGCTTTTCTTCAGACTAAAAGCTCTGATGGACTAATTATGGAACAAACCAGCTAAGCTTAAGCTGGGTTATGTCTAGATTCAGCTCATCATGTTCTTAATATATATATAATATAAAATAATTACTCAATACTGATTTACTTATGGTCCCAGCATGCAGCTCCCTTGAGCCTTGGCTTGTAAGCACTACATTGTATTCAAGGTTCAGGCCTAAGGGTACGGTCCTCGTCCTGGTCTATGGACCACGATTATATAGTTAAAATTACCGACTATATATCTTGCACATTATTTGTGACCATTATTGTGATTTTGTGAGTGACTGTTTTTGTTCGAGATCGTATGCATGGTCCTTATCTTGTAGTAAAAACTTTGCGTAATTTTACATTAATCAATCATTCATTTGCATTTTTCAGTACTGTATGTCGTCGCTAATGAACAACAATATTTAAACTCTTGATTTCCAAGCAAACTTTATTTTCAAATTAGTAGGAAAACCAATTACAGCACGTACGCAGAACGCAGAACTACGACTACTAATAAGACTCGATCATGACCATTATTATTGATCAATGCTTAGAACAATCGGTTGGTTTAAAGGAGACTCTCCCCTCCTCAAGATCGTAGCCAACTAAGAAATTGATCTGAGCCAAATTCCCAAATATTGCCACTTCGGTCGCTGGTACCATAGCAAAGCACAACATATCTTCCTCCACACGCACAAACGTATTGACGGCCCTGAGTTGTATCTCAGACCCGGAAAAACGCGCCGTAATGACCGGTACTTTAAGATCATCATCCTGCTGACTCTTGTAGCACAGTGACATGGGGCCTTCAGTATCCTTAACACGCTCACCTTTGATCACTTTCTCTAATTCAGCTTCTAAATCCCCGTAGAATTCCTTTGGTAAAAGCGTTAAGGTTGTTCCTGAGTCGATAATAATGTTACCTTCCTCGGCATAATAATGGGCCGAATCTAATGGGCCAGCCCTGCTCTTATAATCCAAAGTCACATCTCCAACAGAAATGCTCTCTAATGTTAGGTAATAAAATGTCGATGGATCCTTCCTCACGAGAGGCGTCGAGACAACACCAGCCCCAGCCCGGGAGACTAAGGCCTTGGGCCCAAAGCTGATCTTGCTAGATGAGCTAGTCTCGAAGTAAGGCACTAGACAATATGAGAACTGACCACCAATAGTGGGCTTCAATTGGTTAACGAGGGAAAGCACACCTCCTCCAAGCCCAATGAGACCCGACCCCGTTTCGCTGAAGGTACCGTCGTTGTCGTGGCCACAACCGATGGCTACGGCGTGGAACGGGGGAGTGTTGGGCCCAAATGTGAGCGTCTCGGTGGCAAGGACACCGTTGGTATAGGACTTGTCACCATAAGAGTAGTAATATGAACAAACTCCAGTATCGTCACACGTCCTAGAAGCTAAGTTAGTGTAACAAGTAGGGGAACCACAAGGGATTGGGTTGTAAGAGGATGATTTTTTAGGATAAAAAATTGGTAAACTTTGCTTATAACAACGAACACAAGGCTTGCATTGTGTCCATGTAAGGTCACTCCCAGTGTCAGCAATGGCAAGCACACGTACCGGAGGTGTACCTATTGATATGTTCATAAAGTACTCTCCCCCTGCAGTGACTATGCTTGATTGAACAACGTCTCCTGAGACCGCCGCCATAAAGCGGGTGGCACGAGAGGTTGACCGGTGGAGGGCATCGTTAAATCTCTCCCATTTAGTCTTTCTAGGGTCGTGGAGTGGGGAGACAGGGGAGTCCCTGTGGATGAGATCAACCGTGAAGCCTTGGTGGTGTGTTTTATGGGCTAATGTTACGGCCGAATACAATACGTACATGAAAATGCACTGCAATATCATTCGAGATGGCGCCATGATTATTAAGTAAGTATCAATCAAGTCAAGTACTCCGTATGATGTGTGAGGAGAATTGTGGAGGAATGAAAGGCGTTTATATATATAAAAACCAAAAAGAAGCTTATTATGTAAGACGTCATAACAGCATTCAGGGAAGACGAAGAGGATTTCAACTGTCAAGGGAGTAATTCTTATTAATCATGGAGAAGATATAAAGATCAAAAAATAACATTAAACATACGAGAAAACCAAGCATTATAATTTATAGATAGGCAGCAGGGCAGCAGAGAAGATAATCGAGCAAGAGTTTTCAATTAAACATTAAACATACGAGTAAATTACAGTTTTAACGCAAAATAATGATACACAACAATAACAATAACAATAACAATGATGATATTAATTATAGCAAGGAAAGAAAGACCGGGCGTGTGAAAGAGGTGTTCAGTTGTTACAAATCTTAGCAGTTGGGTTGGCAACACAAACAGGTCCATAAGCTTTCCTGGCTTCAGGAGTACCACGTTTCGGACCCTCTGCGACCGCCATTCCAGCAACGGAACAGATTGTGGCAGTGATGGCAGCAAACACAACCTCCCTCCTGCCGTTGCTGCTCTCTGCCTCTCCCTTGTTCTCACTGCTCATCTTCACAATGCTTGGTCTCACACTGTTACTGATGACTAGCCTTCTCTGAGACGCCACAGCCGGGGAGCAAGTGGCCGCACCGCCTAGGAAAGTAGCTGCCATGTTGACTGAAGCCATTTGCTTTCAAAAAGTTGTGTATTTTCTGATGTCTCAAATTTTCAGAAATGTCTGATCACTTGAGCTGAGCTGCACAAGAAGATAGCCTGTTAATTTCAACCTGAAATATTTGGCCATCATATTCATCTTATCCCTGTATTATATTCTATCCAACTGCAGCTTGCCACCTGTCCCTGTTGATTTTATCCTAGCTGGCTATGGTTGGCTTAGAAATAACGAACTACGAATATCCTGATAATGTTGTCTGTAAGACTGTAACATCAGAAAAAAACAAAATGCCAAACACATTGGGCCTCCAGCCTAAGGCCCATCCCCGAATCGGGTTTATCGATCATTTCCGGGCCTCAGCCCAGTACTCAGCGGAGCAATCAGTAAAAAGTAAAAAGTAAAAACAGACTGGCAAAATTAATCTTGATTTTCATTTTAGTAGTTTTGGGGAACTGAAGTTAGTAGAAGATATTACAGGGGATAATAATTGTGATATCCCAAAGAATTGAGCGTCAGTAAGACTACTCAAACTTGACTATGTTTGTAGTATTCCACAAAAAAGATGGACACAGTACAACTTATGCATACTGCAACTCCAGTGCACTTTCACTTGATTTATAGGGAGGAGGAATCCGATCCTGCACACTAGCGAAAATATCATCACGACTGGCTGGCGCCTTGGCTATGGGTGAATCGAGCACGTAGTCAGGAATAATTGGCAAGGTCTCGTCAAAGAGTTGTTTGACCGTCTGAAAAGGTTCAAAAGTAAATGTGAGAAATTCACTTGCAGGAAACCATGACCAGAGTTGGCTAAACACAACACAACACAACACAAATCAATTTCAGAATCTGTATTTCCTAATGGACACGTTCCAAAGCCAGTCACAGCAAATACTTCCAAAAGCCATAACAACAACAAAAACCAAGCCTTATTCCAAAATGAATAAATGAATTGATAGTCCATTTGGACGCCAACAGACACATACCGTGCAATGTTTGAACGCAGTATCTACATTACGCTTCCAGACACCACATCTCGGCTCCGAATGAAAAAGGTTCAGCATAGGCTGTACAAAAGACAAACATGTCAACATGATTGGACTTGCTAGAGGTTCAATTATAGCACTATAATTCGCCCCCTTACGATAATTTTTTTTTTTTTTGGAAATCCCTTTCAAGTTTCAACTTCTTTCTCCTTCTGACCTTCTCAATATAGGTAACCAGAAAAGTTGGAGCTAAAAGCCCAAGAACAGATACTGAGATACATACCTTGACAACATCCCTGATATTTGGTCTGTTGTTACCATGCTGGCCAAGTACAGAATCTGCATATTCCTGGTACTTCTCTAGAACCTACACAATAATCGACCAGCAAAATGTTTAAATACCCCCCACTCATCAGAGAACATGGCTAATCATGTGTATGTGGAATTAATATGCAATCTTAACCTGCCGACGGGTAAGATCTGTAGGAGGATCACCATAGACTTCACTGTCAACAGGTTTCAGCACCTGCCAAGGGCTTTACAATGGAAATAGCAATCACTCAAAAGGTTGTAAGAGCACATTCAGCAGCAGTTCAAGCAAATTACATAGCAAAGAACCAACAAGTTGGCAGCATATAGTTAAACAGAATTGCTGCATGAAAACCAGTGGTGGCCATTATTCAGCAGACAAAAAGACCACCTTATAGTGTATGTACCCAAAGCCAGTAGGATCTGGCGAGGCCTCTAGGTTGAATTGTACATTCCCTTCACCCTACACCGACCAGTGAAAGCTAGAAGAGAGGACATTGTAAGAGATAATCCATGATGTGTATACCTCTATTTATCACTCACAGAGACCAGGCAGTACTATACTAGTATTTTGTTTCCTTAATCAAACTTAATCATTATCCATCATTCATACAATAAAAACCTAACCCTCATAAAATCACATTACAGGGGGAAGAAGATATGAAAGCATTATAGCTGGGAGAACAAATAAAAAAGTAACGTATCAATTTCATAGTAAATGTACCAGGGTAATATTAGAATTTCAGGTACAAAAAATTAAACAATTTAGAATTTCCAAGATCTTAACTTACTTATAGTAGGCAGCACGTCCAACCATTACTCCATGAGCCCCTTCTCGCAATGCTGAGTTCACCTGTAAAGCAGTCCAAAAAACAGCAATAAAGAGAACTTTAGCATTGAAATATAAACCCATCAAACAAGGAGGATTACAGATGGCACATGGTTTAAAGAAGGAAAGGACATCAAGGGGGAAAATATCAAGACAAAGATCGCATATACAAATTCAAACCACTCAATCAAAACTCTTAAAAATGATGTCTAGCCAAATAGCGGCTCCTGCAATGACAAGGGAGCCATGGCTTCATAACTTTGTAAATCACCCAGAAGTAGAACGTGGGATGAAGAGAAGAAATAGAGAAACAGCCTGCAACAAATGCCTAATCTATATCACTAGGTTTGAGCATCTGGGTTCAGTTCTCTTTTTTATGTAAGAAAAAGAACAATGGAGACAGAAGACAGAATCATTGATTGGGAACACAATAAAAAAAGAATGGTAGGCAACAGCTTTACCTCTTCAACAGAATTAATGCCTCCATTTATAGTAAACTGTAGATCAGGAAAGTCACGCACCAGGCCATAATAGTATTCATATCTGTGATACAAACATACCAGATTTTCAGGTCATTGATTCAAATATTCCATGTGCGCGTTATCTTAAGCTAAAATACATGTAAGATACATCTTAACAGATGGCCAGTGACTCAGCCTACTCTTCTAGGAATTGATGCCATAGAAAAAAAAAACAAATTATACATACTTCAGAGGAGGAATTGTTCGATTTTCGGCTGGACTAATGCCATTAAGGAGTGCCTTCCGTGAATGAATGACGAAGTGTTTGGTTGGAGAAGTTGAAGAAACTTTATAGATAAAATCACCTGGAAAGGAGGAAGGAAATAGTGAATTATACTAAAAAGTATGCGGTGAACAACAATTATTTGCGCAACTAACTAACTATCGCCTGGCATAAAATTTTGAATTGCAACATGAAACACAGGAGTAAAAATACACATTTTCAGCAAATTCTTAAACAAAGTTGTCACATAAAGAAACTGAACCTTCAAAACATTATAGGCAACTAAGCAAAGAAAGCACAGGGCAGATATCTCTTACTTAAAAGAAAACTGGATGCTAATAGATAAGTACTCACAGAGCTCATTATAAGAATCATGGTCATCAACACCAATACGACACTTTACTGTCACAGGAACATCTGTGTTTGCAGCAATTACAGACATGGCCTCGCCTACAAACTTTCCTTGCACAGGCCGGCCAGTGATCATGTTAGGTAAATTAGAAGCAAATAAATTAAAATAGAACCAGAGTCATTTAAAACTTAAATATCCAATTGGATGACTCCTAACCTTTGGGTCAAGCATTAGGCGTACACCAAAACACCCGTGTCCAACAACCCGAGGGCTAGGGCATCCACAACTGGTCAACAGATCAAAAGAACCCAGAGATATTATAAGAAACAACAATCAGAGACTACAACAAAAGAAGAAGAAAAAAACACCAAAATAGATGATCCGTACTAACTTTAAGTTTATCTCATCATAGCCATATGCATTAGCCAATTGAACTGCTTTTGCAATATTGTCTAAGTTATTCCCACCAATCTGGAGAACGATAGGATGTTGTTCTTGAGGGAACGCCAAAAACCTGTCCTGGACATGTTTTAAAGACAAATTATGATTGCATGATTAATAGAACTAATGAATACATAAGCTCTGGCATTAAATTATGACCTCCACCAGCAGAGGCGAATAAGAAACATTTGTTACCCCAATCTTAAATCATTACTAAAAAGAACGCTCCAAAATGCAAGTTTGCAATGAGTTAACCAGTCAGCAGGAAATGAGAAATGACTATGCATTGAAACACAAATACATTCTGCGACTTTTCGGAGGGCGTTACAACCCTTGCGGATCTTGATATGAATGTTTAGCCCCCGTTGGACCCCAAAAAAAAAAAAAAAAAACACAAATACATTCTATCAAATAAATCAATGCACATGTTTATTGTCTTCCGAAAAATCTGAGGATTGTAGAAGAAATTCAACATCTGGGTTTTGGAAATCAACTAGGCACAAAAGACCCCAGGAAAAGCAAGTCAAAAAATTAAATATAAAGCACCAACAGAGATCGACAAATTGCAGCGACTAAATCGATAGTATCCAAACTCAAATGAACCTGTTTACAAACTACATGAACCGCGGTCATCAAATCACAAACAACACCATCCTAAAATCAAAGATTAGCAGTCATTTATTTAACTCACCAAGTTATCCTTCTGATAAACAATGGTCTCGGCTGCAAGCATCTCGGTATAAAGCCATGCATTTTTTGATATAATTCGTGCAAGTTGCCTATAATGACAATCTGTCCACTCCATCATAGGGGCGATGCTGCGAATTCAACAACAAACGGTATCATCAACATCGTAATAGCAAGCTTCTGTTCGCAGATCATTCCATGAGAAGATATGAACAAGACAGTTCAGAGCAAAAGATGAAGATACACACCTGAAGCGAGGAGGTGCATACTTGGCCACAACCATTGGAGCTGCTTCGTGCGACGTATGATGCTGGCCGTTACAGTAGAATCTCTTTGACATAGACGAGTCTCTAACTGGGAACTTAGATGAAAATGTATGCTGACTATGAGAGACAAGACAACGTACAGGAGGAAATGAAGTAACCAAAGTGTGCCCTGCAGACCTCATCATGCCCTAATCAGACCAAGGCTCCATGAATATTTCACATTGAAGTGCAAATGTAACTACAAAGTGCTGACAAACAACAATATAACGAAAACCTCTTGAAATGATTGCACATGGAGAACTTCATTCCACACAGGAATAGGGAAAATGCACATATCAGCATATCCAAGAACAGGACATGTCCAATGGTAGCAGCTAGCATCTCAATAACCTCATCATATAGCAACTCAATATGATTTCAATAAGATTAAATTTCCATCAAAAGACCCTCATAAAAATTCCACTGCCAAACGGCTGCTTCTGTATTATCAGAAGCACCGTTCAGTGGTGACAACTAATGCACCACCCATGAGAAAGGTTCACCAGAGGCGTAAAGGTCAAGACTTTGAATCATGGCAAGCTGAATTGCAACTGCGAAATAGCTACAACCCCAAACAGAAACACACTTTCAATTGGCATCTGAAAAAACCGCTATTTATAGAACCACTCTCTCCATAGAAACTTAACATGTTTACTACAGTATGTGATTTAAACCTTAAAAAGTGCATAAATTTCGCTGCATACAAATCTAAAGCTCGAAGCAGGTTGAGTAAATCCTAAGTTTCAACAAAATACAAGAAAGAAACAATCTTTCTAACCAGGGCTAGGCAAACAATTGTTTCATACAATGACACAAAATTCAAGGGTGAATGAGAAAATTTCTGAGCTTGAAGATGAAGAAAGGGGAATAAACAAAGAAAAATTGATACCTTTTAGTCGAATTTGAGGGCTGAGAATTTGGGTAAGCAGCGGCAACAGCCTGAATGATTTCGGAGGACCAGACTCTTTCCAAGTTGGAAACTTGAAGGTCACTTTTTGTGATGCTGCTGCCCTGCGCTGTGCCCTCTTCTGCCTTGTGGTCTTCAAGCTGACGCGCTTCCTTTTTCTGCGACGGACGGACTCACTCACTCACTCACTCCTTTCTATCCCGAGACTTTTAACAGTCTTCAGATCTAAGCGACTAGGCCCAACACTTTCTTATTGGGTTCAATCAGCTTTAACTTGTAATTTTAAAGCCGACATTAGTCTAGTTGAACTATCTTTAAACTTCTATAAATTTTCGGAAACAAAAGCCTACAATCAAAGCCCAATCAATCGATAACGAGTTTGATAGATTGGTCAGAGCCGGTATAGTTGGGCAAACTTAAACCGAATCGAGTATATACTTGGACCACTACATTGAATTGATTTAGCATCCTAAATCAAACATTTATATCGAATCATGTCAAACATTGACCATCCTAAATGACGGAATAACCCAAACCATGTTTCATGGTTCACATTGACCAGCAAGAGCATGAAATGATGGGCTCGAGTCTAGACTCATGAAGTCATCACCTTTATTTGGAAAGGTTGACAAATTAGTTTTGTGGTGGAAAAGTGGTTCGCCATTTCTCCAACTTCTGTTAGCTTCCCCCTTACCTTACCTTATCAGTTAGAAAGACATTCAATCAATGGCTACTCTGAGCTTCAATCCCACCCAATTCAGAGACCAATCTTCTTCTCTCTCCTACAAACCCACCTCCAATTTCTCATCTTTTTCCCAAATTTCTCAACTTTCTTGCACTGCTACTACAACAACAACTGCAGCTCACCATCATCATTTGTCAATCAGCCCACCAAAACGGCACCGTTTGCAGCTGATCAATTCAGTCTCTGGAAGCTCAGTTTCAGAAGCTGAGACCCTTGAAGATGAAGTTGAGGATGACCCGACTGCTGAAATGAGCTTTCTTGACCCGGCAACCGAACCCGAGAGCATCACTGAGTGGGAGCTTGATTTCTGCTCAAGGCCCATCCTTGATATTCGTGGTAAAAAGATTTGGGAGCTTGTTGTTTGTGACAACTCTCTGTCTCTTCAGTACACCAAGTATTTCCCTAACAATGTTATTAATAGCGTCACCTTGAAGGATGCTATTGTCACTATCTGTGATGATTTGGGTCTCCCTCTTCCTGAGAAAATTCGCTTCTTTAGGTCATTACTCATCATATATATAATCTGCTTTGTTTAGTTATAACTTATAAGCTCATTTTTTGCTGATTTTGGAGTGTCTGTTTGTTGAGTATAGATCACAATTGCAAACGATTATTACAAAGGCATGCAAGGAGCTTAGTATCAAACCCATTCCAAGTAAAAGGGTAATCACTCTTCATTTTCTTTAGAATTACAATGATAAGGTGTCTACGGGGATACTCAATCTCGATACCACCCTCTCGCTCGAGGTTTTTTTTTTTTGCTTGGAATTTATATCTTATGTAGGATATCAATGACTCTCTAGGGGTAAAGGCTCCCTTATCCCGCCTTATGGTGGGAGCCTTTGAGATATTGGAGTAATGTTGTTGTTGTTGTTATGTATCAACGCCTTATGGTGGGGCTCCTATCTCCATCTTATGATGTTGGTTGCCATTGTGTTTCTATATTTCCATTTCAGGTGCAAGTTTGTTTGATTCTGTATCTTCTAAGTTGAGTAGCACATGATTCTGCTTGATGTCATTTCCATTGTTGTTTCAGTGCTTATCATTGCTTTTGTGGTTGGAAGAACGGTTTGAGACAATCTATCAACGCCACCCAGGCTTTCAAAAGGGATCAAAACCTCTTACGGTGTTAGATAACCCTTTTCCTATGGAACTTCCTGAGAATCTGTTTGGAGAAAAATGGGCTTTCGTTCAGTTGCCGTATACAGGTACATCCTGGCACCTTGTTTGGCCTTGCTTGTGTATGTTATACATTTTTAGCAGAGATTGGACCTTGTTGAGGATGAATACTTCTTCTTAACCTTAGCCTTTTCGTTTCTCAGCGGTGCAGGAAGAGTTATTGACCCTGGATAAATCTGCATTTGGTGCTAGTCTAGACTTGGATTTGCTCGGTTATGAGATTGACGAGAAGGCACTAATCCCTGGGCTAGCTGTTGCATCTTCACGAGCTAAACCGCTAGCAGGTACATATATTCTTTACCATGAGATCTTTTCTACTGTTTTTTCATCTTCCAGAGGTTGTTAGTCCAACTTTGACAGTGTTTCCCAGTTCGAGAAAGAATGCTTCTGTATCTAACCAATTTCTAGCTCTATTGTTGAAAACGTTTGTTTGTCGAGTGGCAGTTCATCGGCCATAACTCTGCAAACTTGTCTTTAGTTAAACCTAGGTATTGACTAAGGTGTGCAAATCAGATTCCTACAAGAATTCGATGCTGTAATATTGTGTTGTATGAGACCTTGCTATTTATCTAAGTTGCCCAGTGCCCTTCTTTGACATGGCCCTGCTAGTCTTCCATGCAACACTTACTCCTGTAGTCCTGTCTGAACATGTTCTTCTCTGATGCAGCTTGGATGAATGGATTAGAAGTCTGCTCCATTGAGGCCGATACAGCTAGGGCGAGTTTAATTCTGTCAGTTGGACTTTCAACGAGATATACTTATGCCAAATACGAGAAGACACCAGAGATGACTAATGAAGCCGAGGCGTGGGAAGCAGCAAAGAAGACGAGTGGAGGCTTACATTTCCTAGCCATCCAAGAGGACCTTGATTCAGATGATTGTGTTGGGTTTTGGCTGCTCCTAGATTTGCCGCCACCACCTGTATAATCCAATGTCTCCAAGCATTCCAAAATGTATATCAATGCTGGGACAAACTCTTTGAGTGAATACTGATGCAGTTCTTTTCCAGGACACTGGTACACAGGAAGCAGATCAGATTGTCCTGATGAACTACAGTAGATATGTATCAAGCAGCATGAATTTATGAGAACGCTAGAGTCAAATACGTCACGTTCAGTGACAGATCTACGAGGATTTAACTGCAATAGCTATCTATAAATGTTAGGTTACAGTTCACTCCTTGAAAGAATTTATCTATACGGTTAAAAACAAAAGAGCTTGTTTTATGAGGATGATAAAGTGTACTACAAATTTACTAACACCACGTATCCCTAATCATTTACAACAAAGCCGGAACATCGACTAAAAACAGTGAAAAAAAAAGAAAGTCTACATTACCTTGCCACTATATGGATCTAAATCCAACTCATCTGCAACGACACTGAAAATAAACTTCTCCACTCGCACAGCCTAAGGAAAAGAGACACAGGGAGGCTGAAACCTGGTGAGGGGCTGAGGGCAGCAATTCCCACCCTAGCTTACATGTCAAAGAAATTGATTGATGGGCCTGCAGGCCCTGCACTACTCGGAGTCCCAAGTCACCTGCTACAAAACTGTAACTGTAACTGTAACTGCAACTTCAAAAGATGTACACCAGCTTGCCGACTTCAAATTACACACTTGCCTAATCATCATGATTTTAGTCTCTTTTGAACAAATCTGATGCCTTGCCTCCCAAGTTCTACACTTTTGGCTCTTCCATCATCAAGATCGACTGATAATATCGAAGTACCATCAACAACATCACTGACAACGCCTTTGTGCCTGCAAATGTGGGATCTATGACTAGTTAACCAGTGTGTGCTTGCACTAGGTTTTAGAAGTATAGACAGAGGTGCACAACCACAGTGTTTTCACATTAACAGAATTCACCAGGAAAGGTACATAAGTAACACTTTCTTAAGACAAACGGACAGCTAGAACTGAGTAATAGATTTTAGAACCACACAAGAAGACAGTCCCAGCGTCTGGTGTGGTACCTACTGATTACATACTTAGAGTGCAAGCAAACAGGAACATGGGTAATTTGCGATAAGGACAGCTCAAAGCCACAAACTTTACCTAACTAACCTTTTAGTTATTGATGGCAAAACAAAATCAGCAGGTCATTAGTTAAGTTTGTCAAATCATGGCACAATAATTACAGATAACTTTATCCAGATCAGTGAACCAACGCCAAACAACATATCGCCCACGTGGCATGAAGAAGCACGCTTACCAGGAATTATCGGATGGTTGATATACCTCAACTCTCTTTCCTATACCGTCTCTACCTAACTTCTTCAATACCCAGTTAGCATCCATGATTTCGGTAGAATCGCGGTCATATTGTGGTGCTGTCGCATCCTTCTCTTCCTGATGTGCAGGCTTTTCCATCAAACTTGATGGCCTCTTTCTTTTTGACCTTTGACCCTTAACAGATACTTTCTCTTCATCACCTTGTGGGGCCCAAGAACCCGGAAAAGGACTCTTAATTTTCACTCTTAGAGAGGGCTTGGGGTCCTTCAATGGGACATTGAAAGATGAAGGGGCTGGCTTATTACCGTTGTCCCTATCACCCGATAAATCAAGCCTATTCTCTGGATGCTTTCTCAAAGACACCCTCTCACCTCTTGATACACGGGATTGAAGCCCTTCAGCACCTACATTCACTTCACTGTGTCTCCTAGAAGACATAATCTGCGGGTTTTTGTGACTAAACAGCCCGTTGCCTCTCTCAGATTTAGCATTTGAGCCAGAAGCCCCAAATTTACCTTTAACAAGCTTTATTATGTTTCGCTCCCTTGGTTTTGCCTCTTCTACTTCATGGGGGCAATTAACTCTAAAACCTGCAGATTCAGAAAGCAAGGATGTCATATGATCATTCAAGAATCCAGATATTAATCTACACATAAAACTAGAACTCTCATACCATCATCTGAAGTCGCAGTTCCGTCTAATCTCTCCACCATGATATCACTCATTCTATGCTGACTCACAGCTTCATTTCCTCCTGATAACAAAAAGAGATCACGTAGGGAACAAAGACTTACTAAAACAAAGAGTTGAAACATGTAATACAGTTTAACGAAATATCTCTAGTATGTGAAGTCTCATTCTCACGCATTCTTTCTAGTCTGCTTCACCGTTACAACACAACGGGCAATTGAAAACGTAAGCAAGAAATTAAAACGCATGCAAAATCAATGCAGATTAAAAAAAAAGTCGTCAAAGGAAAGCACCTCATTCAGGTAACAACAGTCATAGAATCCCCAGACCAAAACCTTAACAAATCTGAGTCGGGGTTTGTTAAGTAATGCAAGTAATATATTGACATCGTGGTTTTCCTTGAACATTCTAAGAGGCATATGTGAGCAGAAAAAAGAAAATAGTAAAAACAAACAAGAAGCTATGTAGAATATAAAGCATAAGACTCACCACTTAACGCCATCAAATCACGCTCCCTTTGATGACTTGAAGAATCAGACCTTGGAGAGTGGGCTATAGCTTTATTCCGCCCTCCCAAGTGTATAACTAGCTTTGGTCCTTTCACTGCCTTGGGATTGCTGGCGTCTTTCCCTGCATCCTCACTAGTCCCAGTGTCACTGATCTTGTTCTTCTTAATTGGTATAATTGAGACTCTCCTATCAAGATTAATCCCAGTGACCTCATCCATATATTTGCGCTTCAAAACACCATGTTGTCTGATGGGGCCAATTCTGTCAGGAGAACTGAAACCTTCAGTGATGTGAGGAGAAAATAACTCTGTTCCATCTGGATGAAGAACACATTTTCCTTCATCCCCTGTGAACCCAAGTAACTGACTGTCATGGTGATCTTCAAACTTCTCACTTTTAGTACCCAAATGCGCCTGGTGCCCCTTTTTCTTCCCGTACTTTTTACTCCATGGCTTCTTTAAAGATTCCTTGATCTTCTTTGGAGAACACTCCGCTAAACTTTTGTAAGAATATTTTGAACTCCTAGCTGGACCATTATCTTCATCATCAGAAAACGGTGAAATCGAAAAGATCTCATCCTGAGTTGGCAATCCAGCAGCAGCTCTCAAGCTTACGATCAGATCTCGGTCTGCCTCATCCCTTCGTCTCCAGAGCTCCTGCACAGCATCTTCAAGATCCCTAACCTGAACATAACAGCAACGGATGAGTTAAAACACAACTATAAAAGGGCAGCCAGGTGCAGATTGCGTCCCCGCAGGGCGAGGGTCTGGGATAATAGAACTTAATAGATGAGAGAAATTAGAATGAAGAGGATAACAGAATTCCACATGAACACACCTGGTAACATTCACCTCGACACGTTGGACACGTGTACGGAAGATTTCCATCAACCTGAAACTGTAAATATCTTTCCTCGCTGCACATGTGGCAGATGCAAAGTTAGTTAACTAGAAGTGCAATGAAAGTGGGAAACAAGCAAAACCGCAATGCCCACAGGCCCCACACATCCACATAGACAAAATAAACAACCCAGCCCAGAGACTAATCCACAAGTCTCCGACATGCTGCATGAAAGTACAAGGTGGTCTCTCATCCAACTTATTCACCAACATCACTTCCCACAGCCAATTTGTCCATATCCAAAGAAGACCGGCCCATACCATTATACACTATACAGCCACTGCCGTGACTTATAGTAATACCAAAATCGGCAATGTATCCAAAGATCCACTTTTTAGACCTTAAAGCTACTTAATCTCTGTCACAAAGAACTAAATGTAAAATCATTCAAATGGCACAAGGCTTTCGTGAGCTACTGACTTGCCAAGAATACTACAAAATAAACAACTCCCAAGGGGCGAAAATAAAACAAAGCCAGGGTGACGAATAGTTACTCAACCTGATTTCATCACACTGACAGTGCACCCAGCGCTGGCAGATATCGCAGCAAACCATAGGTGTCGCTTCAGAGTCTCTATAAACCTACAGCATTGTAAAGTAAAATCAATCAATATTCAAAGAACAATCGTACGATTGATCATTAACGGTGTCAGGAAAGACTTTAAGTTAAAGATGTCTGGGACCAAATCGGCAGAGGCACCATTACAAAGTAATAGAAACAAAAGAGAGCGGGTATACAACAAAGCTTATAAGTAGCATTGAATCAGCAACTGAAAGCAAGATCAGAACATAGCTTATAGAAACAACATGTCTGGCAGCAATGACATAAACAACAAAAGTATTAAGGCACCAGATCTCATAATGGAATCCCGTATGATCAGGATGATCTAAAGGCATAAGAGACAACGTAACCATACCTTCAAACAAACAGGACAATAGTTCCCTTTAGTGAACAATCTTCCACAAGCATCACAGCACGTATACCCCAAAAACCACCTGCAGTGTTTAAATTAATGATTAAACGAAGAGCAATAGAGATAAATTTTAGCAACCTGAACCTTCTCCAGAAAGAAACATCGAACAATTAACTCTACTAGACTAATATACATTACAATAATACTCCTGCATGTAAGTATCCCACCACAGAAGGGTCTTGGGTCCAATTTATGAGTAGTCTCTCCATAGTGCATCGATGAACACAATATAATCTTCTACTCTTTTGTAACGGTATGCACAAGATGAACTCATTCATAGGAATGCTACAAGTACAGCCTAGCTGAATACTAGTTCCAGATATTACACATAAAAATCCAAACAAAAGGAGTAGAGCGTGTATTCACCCTGTATTTGAGTCTACTATATAGGCTTATGCTTATTATAATGTGTCTTCTATTTCAAAGAACTATTACCGCATGTTGGTATCTAGCAGGTTATTGCCGACTACGATGGAATCTTACAATGTACTTACAAATGTTACAATATTCTCACTACAGAAACAACGCAGAAAAATGCCAAATAAATAGTGCTGGAAGGCAATCCTTATCAACACCGAAGCGGGGGCTGATCATCGATTCAAAATATTTAAGAATCAAATATGAAAAAGTGAATGAATGGCTTTGATACCTTACACTCAGACCATTTCCTGGAACATTAGATGCACAGCTGTGACATTTTGTGTGTTTGGGACACAGGTATGGTCCAGAGCTAACATTCTGCAAAAGAATAATGATCACCCACTGGCATTGAGCAACAAAAAGAAGAGATGATAGAAGAATTTTAGGGGGAAAAGGCCAAAGAAAAACCTTGTGTGGAGGCTGCATACAGTAACAATGGAAAGCACCATCACATCTCTTACAAAATTTGAATTTAGCAGGCTCTCCAGCCCTTCGGCAAACCTGAAAAAACAACATTATTTAAACCAACCAAGCAAACCAAACTTCTGGTTTTTACTATACACCATACGGTCCATCGAATCACCATCATATACCAGCTGTCCCATTTAAAAACTCCCGGAATTCGCAACATAAAATAAAAGGCCATGGCAGTACGCTTAGCCATACTCATACAACTGCAACCAGGGGTGGTTAAAAACAGCTACCTCACATATACGGCAGGAGGGGCATGCCCATGAACTCCAATGAAAAAGATCTGCATTGCATTGCACCAACAGAGATCAGATACCGAGGTGGAAAAAGGTAGGACTTTGGAATGGGCTGAATGACAAACCTCTATTCTGAGACCAAGTTTTCAAGCAATTCCTGTGATACTTTTTGCCACAAGTTCTGCAAGGAAGCATCTTCTTTGCTCGCTCACTCCCTTCATTTTCACCAGAGAAGCACAATCGACACATGACATTAACATTGGCATTCACATTAACAATTGCGTTTGAATTTGCATTTGCATTCACATTCACAATATCTTGACCCTGCTCCTCTGCTGTAGAATCCCTGGGGGCTTCCTAAAAGATCGACACAAAACCCACATTCAACCTATGGAGTCACATCACATTGAATACAAAGTACAATACTAAGAGCACCAACACACTATTCGCACAGATGCATACAGAAAGTCACTAGACAGTGAATACAAAGTACAATACTAAGACCGATCACACATGATATAGCATTTGACTCGGCGTAATTCCATTTCTTCCCAAAGTAGTCATGTCATAGCGTATCCCATAGTATGATGCGATCCTCAAAAAGTACCAACAACACAACTCAACCTTTACTTCAAGTTCAGCAATAAAGTTCTAAACTTTTCAGCTCACACACAATCAAAATCTAACCACAAACAATATGCCAAGCTCAATGTCATTACTAGAGACATTTACCAGCAACAAGACCCGACCTTTGCTCACCATTCACAATCAAAGCTAATAACTTTATAGGTGATCATCAATCAAAATTCTACTTGATCACCAAATTTAATGAATTTCCCCCCAAAATTAGACAATTTCACAACTAAAAGATGAATGAATCAACTCATTGAAGCAAAGCAAGTAGTAGTATTACCACGAGGGTACCAGACTCAAAGCGTCTGGCGAAATCCTCAGCAGCCAAAGAAGCAACGGCAGCCTTCTTCTGCAAGGCAGCGCGCTTAGTCTGAGCAGACAAGAGCTCCTCAGCAGCAGCAGCAGCGGCGGCGGCATCATCAAGGTTGACAACAGGAGGAAGAGGAGGTGGGAGGGCAAGCTTAGGAACGGGGACTTGAACGGTGGCGCCATCTTTAACCCTAAAAAGCCAAGGATCCTTGAGAAATTCCTCAAGACGCGAGATTTGGGATAAGAAATCTGACTTGGCGATGTCCGAGTGAAGGTTCCTCGGAAACCCTAGTCCGCAGAAGCAAATCCTCTTGCTGGGTATGAATGAATTATTTGCAGAGACACAGAGAGAGAGTTAGTACTTAATAGTAGTAACTTCCCCAACACAACAAAACAAAACAAACAGAAAAAGGGAGAAGAAGAAGAAGAGAGGGGGAAAAAAAAGAGGGATTATGAATTGAACAGACAAGTTTTAATAAAATAAAAAAAGAGAGAGAAAAATAAAAGTACCAAGTAATTGGGCATGCGACGTGAAATGCCATATCATAAAAATTGGATTTGGGTTTTTTTTTTAAGATTTGAGTTTTTACACCCTACTAACTTCCTCACTTCCTTCCTGATGAGTCGAAGAAAGAGCTTCAGAAACAAGGGTCTCAGTTTCTGCGGTCTTCCCTCCCCTCCCTTTTTTTTTTTTCCTTTTAATTGTAATTCGTGGTTTTGGGGGTTTTTAAGCTAAAGTTTTTATATTTTTTGGTATTTAAATAAAAAAATAAAAAGATATTTGGGGTGACAACCCCGGTTCAGTGAATACCCGGTTCAGTGAATAAGCAACAGTATATATTATTAAGCAGAAAGAAGAGTCAAGAACACACCACCCCTTGTTCCTCTCTGTACAGAAGTTGTTGTTGCATTTGAAAGACTGAAACTTTGGTGGTGAGGAGAGAGAAAGAAAGAGATGAATGCCCCAGATCGTTATGAGAGATTCGTCGTCCCTGAAGGCGTTAAAAAGTATTTTTACTCTTTTACTTTTACTTCTTCTTCATCTACAGTTTTTACTGCTGCTGCTGCTGCTGCTAATGTTTCTGAATTCTGATGATTTTTTCTCAAAAGGGTTTCATATGAAAGAGACACAAAGATAATAAATGCAGCGTCTTTTACAATCGAAAGAGAAGACCACACCATCGGCAACATCCTCCGCATGTACAATCTCCTGTCTTTTTTCTTTTTAGTTACAATTGCTCAATCTGCCAAAAAAAAAAAAAACCTAGATTGATTTGATTAGCATTGATTGATTGAATGTCAGGCAATTGCACAGAGACCCCAATGTCCTGTTTGCTGGTTACAAGCTTCCTCACCCTCTTCAGTACAAAATTCTTGTCAGGGTTAGTTTCTCTTCAATTTTTAACTCTCTTTGTTTTTTTACTGCTGGAGGTAATTTACACTTTGATGCCTCTTATTACTGTATTTTTAGGCTCTAATTGAGATAAAGTTTCTAACTTTGTGGTGTAATTCACCTCTACCTTTCCAAAGATTCATGCTTTTAGCTCATTATTTTAGAATTTAGGACTTAATTGAATTCTCAGTCATCAATGAAATAACTTGGAGTGGGATACATTTATTGTTAAAGGCTTGAACTACATAAGTTGGAGCTTAAATTATGTGGAAAAAAAATGAGTCTTTTGGATTCTTTGAAGCTTTTAAGAGGCCTGGGATAAGAAAATAGCTGATGGAGCTTCTGGGACACTGATTGCTATCGAGTTAAGTAAATAGCTGAGCTCTGTGTTTCTGGTGCATGCCGTCTCGCTTAAATTGTGTATTTAGGGACTGTTATAGGCCTGACACTAATAATGTTTGCTGTCTAGATGTTTGTTCCCCAATAAAGTCATAACATTGTGTGTTCTCTTGTTTCTTTCCCAAGTTTTAGCCAAAACTTTTGCCACTTGCAATTTCCGAGTACTCAACTGGAATCGAGTAGTACACTTATCAACAGGTGGCAAGACGTCAATCTTGATACTTGACCTTGTGACTGCGCTTCTAAAATGTACTTTTCAAGTGAAAACCGGGATACTCCGTTTTTACAAATCAAAACACTGATGCTTTTACGTTGATGAGCACTTCAGCAATGGTGTGTAGGTGTTGAGATCCTTTTGCTCTCTGTATATCTGTTGTCTTATACCCATGTGGTGAGCTGTTTGTGCAGTAGAATATCAGGTCACCTAATCGCTGCCATTGATTATTTGAAAAGTCTCTACTCTCCAGTGTGATGTGTGACTCTTCAAGTTGAGATAGAAATTCTTGAGTTGCTTCAGATATCAGGCTTCCTGACTTCATTGTTTATCTGAACAGATTCATACGACGAGCCAGTCTTCGCCTACCCAGGCGTATAATCAAGCCATCAATGATCTAGACAAGGAACTTGACTGTCTGAAGAGTGCTTTTGAGGTGAGAATTATCACTGTGATACTTACATCATACTCTATCTCAGCCCTTCCATGTCTTAAACTATCAGACGGCTTGCTATATTCGGATAAACTCCACCACATTCATTATCTTTGGAATAAGAAAAAACCAATCTTGCAGCTGCCGTATATAAATTTAGCCAAGCTATGTCAAGTGTAAGCTGTTGTGCATTCTTGAAGTTCCAAACAGTGCAAAACTTAAAAGAAAAGAAAAAAGAAAACCCAGTGCTAAATCTTTATTGTTAGCTGAATTTGATATGGTCCTTCCTGTCTGTAGCGTAAACCTGAGGTGCTTTGGGTTATTTGGTAGATTGATGTATACTCCAATGTAATACTGTTAGGTTTGTGTTACTGCATCTTACTGAAGATCTAATAATTTTAACTTCAATACCTGTAGGCTGAGGTTGCGAGGTTTACAAGTGACTTCTGATCCGGCCAGTATGCTCTGTGCATTAAGAAAGAGTCGATGGCTGTTTGAAGAAATAGATTTGAAATAGAAACATCTGTCTTTAGTTAGCTTCAAAATCTGTATTTAGTTAGCTTTCTGGGTTGAGACTGCGATGTCTATGCTAGCTTCTGAACAATGACTAACTAATTAGCAGGCATCCATTTTGTGATTTATGATGAGTAGTCCTGTGTATGAATGGCAATCACTAGTTATACTACCAATTGACAACCATGTGCACATTGTTCTCATCTTTGTCTTTGCACAAGTATTCTTGGTAGTCGCTGAATAACTGAACTGCATAGTGCCCTGCAATTCGCAAACTCAGCTAAGCTTCAATCACAGTCAGACACAAGAGTCACCTAGAAATTTCCAGGTTGATTTTGGCATTTAATGTGTTTAGATGTTTTGAAATATCTCTGACAAAACTTACATTCCATAAATGTTTCTTACGAATCCTAATACAGTAAACCTCGCATAATTTTCTAGCAAGCTACATGATGGAGAACTCATTATCGGTACCTCCTCCAGGTTCGCCTTTTGGATTGTGCTGTTGGATGATGAGAACCGAGGCCGTGGTAGAGAAGTTAGGCCCTGAAAGTATATCTCCTAATGGCCCTAATTCTGGACATTGTTCCCAGTCATTCATCCCCATGGTCAAAATCGAATTCACACGCCCTCCTCTTCCTATGATAAACAACACGTATCGTCCTTCTAATGACCGTAATGTAGAGTAAGCCTGAGCCGAATTCACCAGATGTTTCTCCATGTAAGATACCTTCCCTCCTGCAACGTACTTTTCATAGAAGTTAGCAAAGCATTCATCATCAAGCTTCATCTCTTCCTCCTGCTGGGTAGTTTTTCTCGTGCTAGTCTCTGCTTCTGTGTCTACAAGGAATCTCATGACTGTGAGCTTCACTCCATGATGGTACGCTATGCGGCCCGCATAGGACAATGCCTCCCTGTCATCTTTCCCACCGATGAATATAACAGCAGCATTAAAAGAAGCAGCTGATGACTTTGATATCTGGCTGATTGCACCAAAACCGCGATCCACCATGATTGCGATGGTGCAAGGGGCATTCCGGAGCACCTATATATTCAGACAGTTAGATTAGATATGTAATAGAAAAGAGTAAGGTTAAGCATTATACACATTACACAGTAATGGAACACAATGCATTACCTTTTTGTTTACGTATCTGTAGCCTGTATGACCATCGACCGGCTTTCTTACACCTTCAAAAGTATAGTGAAAAGGAAGCACCAGAAGGCTGATCATTGAGTCCTCTGCCAGGCTGCAGATTTCTTGGTGCATGTTGTTAAAAGTTGACAACGCCATTGCTCTGCGAAGAGTGATGCAATCATCATTCTCCTCTGTGTATTCATGAAGCTTGTTGCTAATTTCCTCCCTCATTTGAAGCACTTCCTTATCAGTTACCGTCACAGCATCCACTCCTCCAGGAGCCAATGTTGCGGCAATCTCATCTGTGAGTTCAATCATATCAGTAGCGTAGACCACCATGCCTGGATCACCTGTCCCCTTGGAGATCTCAATGAGGTTTATGGCACAAGGGACATTCTGAGGCCCGTGCAGGCCTATGAGAATCCTAAGCTCCTTGGTTGGATCATGCCATTGTAGCGCCAAAGGCTGGTTTGGCAAACGTTTCCTTGCACGTTGGATTATAAACTGCGCAACCACTGGAATATAAGCGATCTTGAGAAGCATAGCTGCTATCATCCCGATGCAAGTTGAGTAATCGATAATGTTATTCTGCATCAGTCACAAACAGTGTGAAGTGACACAATCAGACCTGAAACAATCAAAAATTAGTTATAGAGAGAGAGAATATGACCTTCATGGCAATGATTGTAAGATACATGTGCAGATGACCTTTGACGTTCAACAACAATGCAAGAGATATGGACTCGGGCCAATGGAAACCGAAAATGAAGCCTGAAATACCGGCTCCTATGATCTTGGCAACTGTCCCAATACCAATGAAACCAAACAACCTTTTCCAAGAATCTGGATTCTTGTACAGGAACCTGCCAAACTGTGCTTCTAAGCCTACCCATACAAAAAAGAAAGGATAGAACATGAAGCTTAGGAAGTAGTTTACTTTGGTGACCATGAACTGCGATATCCTGCCATCCCGAGGCAGGAAAACACCGGTGACAAATGCACTGAGCACAGGACTGAAACCTAGAAAAGGCGATATGCAACCAATGCATACTGCAAATGCAACTGAGAGCACCAAATGTGAGCCTTTGAAGGTCTTCCCATGGGGATTTGCACTGTTGACCCAGCCTAGTATGATAGGTCCTGCTATCAGGGTTATGATTATCTGCACCACCAACGCAGAAGCAAGAGGAACAACGCCGTGACCTTTGAAATCATCGTGCAGCTTAGTGTCCTTTTTCCTGACCTGAAAGTTGTTTTCAGGCTGGAAAATCACATACCCGATGGAGATGATCAATAATGTTACGAGCTCAGAGTAGACAGCAGCAGAGATGGTAAACTTGCCTATGTCTGACTTGCCAATTTTAAGGTCTGTTAACACACGCGTTAGCAGGGGAGAGCCAGTACTCGACAAGATGATCGAGAAAGCCAGGTTAAAGGCAATACTTGGCCGTACACCATATTTAAAGACGGGAGTTGTAAGGCTGGTTAAAACACAGGTGAAAAACATTCCTGTATAAGCAACTATAGCTTCTCTCTTGGGGACGCGGAATAGCACTGATGGATCCATTTCAAGGCCTATAGCAAACATGTATGCAGTCATGCCGAAATCTGTTAAGAATTTCATGTTCTGTAGCCCTACATTTGCAGAATCTTTTTCAATTTTCAGGTACTTTCTCACCTGGGGCAGGTTACCTAGAAATAAGCCCACCTGCATTACCAAATTACCAGCATATATAGAACTGTAAAAATGTGTACTACAATACAGAGAATTGGAAAGGGTGGATTGAGAAAATTAACATACAAGGGTTTCTGAGATAATCCGCGGCTGAGACAGTGGTTTCAACAGGATGTGCAACCCATGGCATAGGGCAAGCAATAAGATGAAGTAGATTATGTAGGAAGCCACATTTGTGATCGTACTACCACATGAATTTATAACATCGTCGGCCATCTTTTCAGTTTCTTCTTGCAATCTAAACCACCATTATTTCCTTAACTAATCTTTTTGCTTCTCGCTTAAGCTTCCATTACTTCCCTTCTTCTGCAAAGGGGCAGCTCAACCTACAAAGGCTACAATGGAATGTACATTATTTCGAAGTTAAAAACAGGCAAAATTGACTAGTACATTTATAACAAATCATTAAGAATTCAATTATATTCTTAACAAAAATTTCGAAGGGAGGGTTAGATTTGCATACCGCTTACGAAGTTGCATAATGTTTTGATCATAAAAATTCCACACGCAATGATATGATGATGGAAGAATTATGAACAATTGAAAACGTAGCAATAGATCATCCCATATGATTTAACACTAATTTCTCAAATGATAATTTGTGAAATGAGATAAAGAATTTAGAGAGAATATAATAATGGAGGATTTAGAAACCTTGATCACTCTGCCTCTAGATCAAGAAATTTGGCTGATTACAGATTGTACATGTCACTCAAATTTCAATGGTAATTGTTAGCATTCCTTTTCTTCTTCGTTTCCTTTTTGTACATCCGGAGTATGCAATTATGCATAGCCACGTCAGACCAAACTAAAACATGTTTCGAAAGAGATAAACTAGGATCAAATATTGTTATATACGAGTAACTATATTAGTTATCATCATTCCGGACCATTGTTTCATAACATTAGCAACACAAACCATAGATAGGAAGACATGAAACAAATAAAAATGTGGATCCAAAAGTGCCAATTTTTTCCTTCTTCTTTTCTAGAGTCGGAATATGAAAATCAGTGCATATTTACTTATAGAATCAATATCAACAGTTTCACACGGTTGAAACAAGACATTAACTAGCAATTATCTCAACATAAAATTAAAAAAAAAATTAAAAACTTTGATAGTGCCCTGCTAAAGGATTAATCATACCTTTATACACAAAAAAATAAGATTAAAGTTGGGATTATCCATCCCATGATCCCATATTTGATATTCCCATCGACTCTTGTTGTGCGTTGCACTTGGATTTGTCACATTTTAGCCTTTTTGGGAGTTGAAAGTTGACGACTTTTTGGTCTCATTTTACTCCCTACTCTCAAAATACATTCTTTTTGAAGTTTCTTTCTCTAGAATCTTCTTCTTTTTCGATCTTACAAAGTATCCCACTTGTACTGTACCTCTGTAAGTGACTCTCCTCTCTTCTTCTGCGATTTGGGTTTGATCTTTCCTGTGTATGT
Source organism: Spergularia marina (assembly GCA_963680865.1). Classification (NCBI taxonomy): domain Eukaryota; kingdom Viridiplantae; phylum Streptophyta; class Magnoliopsida; order Caryophyllales; family Caryophyllaceae; genus Spergularia; species Spergularia marina. Next base: position 27,445,456 of record OY804554.1, on the reverse strand, counting down.
ATCTCTATTCAATTTTGCATACTAGTCCCTGTACAGTACTTATTTCATCTTCAATTTTGTTTGTAATTTAATGAATGAAGTCCAAATATTTTGGGGGTTTTGGTTAGATTTTGTTGAACATTTGTGGTTTTGATGTGAAGTTGATAGAATTCAAGTGTATAACTTTGCATATTGATTTTTGATTGTGTTGCAGAAAATCTCAAAGACATTTGCTTTGTATCTTGTGACTAAAATGGAGGATGTTGTGGAGCAACAAAGTCCTTTACTTGGTGAGTAACTCGCCAATTTTGAATTGATCTTCAACAAATCTTGTGAAATTGGCATGTTGAGATTATGCCCCTTTTCAACAGTTTTCACTAGTTGTTGTTACTTACTTGTTACTCTACTTCCTTAATTCGTCGCTGGTTATTGCTTGCTTCTCTGCGTGTGGCCGTGTTTGTGTTCGCCATTGAAAGACCGTATCTTTTAGTTCCACCATGTTCGGTTTAGGGTTGATGCTAACACATTGACTAGAAGGGTGCATTTTAGTGGATGTTGTAGAATTATCAATTGTGAAATGGTAAAGGACCAATTATACGCTTTGTAGGGGAGAAGTCTAAAATCGTTGCTGCAGGTTGTGAGTACTATCTGCATCTTTGTGAAACTATCTGCATTTTGGAAATCTGTGATAGAAAAGGTTCCAGCTTGACAGATTATTCTCCGAATCATTGATTATTAGGCTTACTCAATTTTGGGGACTGTGTGCTTCAGTTCTCTTTACTTGTTCTCTTACTGATTCTGTGCCAAGAACCGGCATGTATTATATTGGATTCAATTTCTCATAGAGGATTTAAGCAGTGTCTCTTTCATAGGTGAAGGTGAAGAGAGTGATATAGTAATGGAGGGAGCTGCATCTGTTCACGGAGAACCAATTCAAGATGGTGATTCTCCTCCGAAAGTGGACTCTGAAGTTGAGGTGCTTCGTGAGAAAGTTACCAAGCAAATCATCAAAGAAGGTCATGGAGAGAAACCGTCCAAGTATTCAACATGCTTTGGTATGTTCCTCAGAATCTATCTCTTATATTTGGGATGACATTGGTTAATGTGTCTATGTGGCTTCGACAAACTTTTAGGTACATTGGTTGCTAAATGCCAATCATTTTTATTTGAAATAATGTCCATCAATTCTCAGTAGATTTTCTTTAAATGACCATCCATACTATTCGGTTATACTTATATCCATCATCCCTTTGATATAACAGATTAATGTTTGGCTAACATACACATAAATCAGTCTAGCTTATTGCTGCTTGTATGATTTGATTTTTGTGAGATTGCTTGCATCATTTTTTCTTTTTTGAGATCATCATTGTCGCATTGATTAAACTGACTTCATGTTCTATTCTTTTACTAGTCCATTATAGGGCATGGACCGAAAGCACGCAGCATAAGTTTGAAGACACATGGCAGGAGCAGCGGCCAGTTGAGCTAGTACTAGGCAAAGGTATGGACTTGCCAAAGCTTCCCTTGTCGTTTTGGTGTGTATATTATTTGGAATACTGTAGGTGATGCATACAATGGCTCTATTTTACCCATTCAATCAGTAATCACATGTACTCAATACTCAGACTTAGTCTCTTCCATGAAACTTTTAGCTAATTTTAGTGAAGGAGGGAGAAAATACCTACATAAAGTATTCCCAGGAAGCAATATTTTCTGACTGTTAAGTGTTCAAGGCATGTTATGGAAGCAATCAAATTTTGAAACCTTGAACCACCTGCTACTTCTAAGGCTCTAAGCTTCACTGTTTAGATATTTTTTTATATTTCAATTTTAGAATGTGCTGAACTGCTTATAGTCCTGACTGACTCTCTAATTTTATTTTATTTTATTTCTTGTGTGCTGGTATATACTCATCCACAGTTGTTGTGCTCTTACTGAAACTGCAATGCACTACATTCCGCGCCATTGGTTCTTCACAAAATAATGTACACTGATTGTTCAAAGATGGAAACCTAGGAGGCCATGGCTGTAGATTCAATGGTTTTTTTTCACCTAGGGAAGGGTGGGCACTGGGCAGTACCCTTTTTCTCAAGTTCTACAGCCAAATGGTGTAATTAGTGATTTCATGTGCAGCGTGCCATGACTGCCATCCAATCGAAGAAAGCTTAGTGCTGACATCCTTGTTTTATTTACAGAGAAGAAACAGATGGAAGGATTAGCAATTGGTGTTTCCTGCATGAGATCTGGGGAACGATCACTATTGCATGTTGGCTGGGAATTAGGCTATGGTGAAGAGGGAAGCTTCTCTTTTCCAAATGTTCCCCCCAAGGCAGATATCATATATGAAGTTGAACTCATTGGCTTTGATGAAACCCGAGAGGTGTGCTTCCTTTGAGATATTCTGATACTTGTCACTTTTTTTTTCTTTTCATTTCTCATTTATTTGCAGAGGTGATCTGGTTTTTTGCTTGCTCCTTTTGTTAAGTAGTAATTTTATCATATCTAGGGTAAAGCACGTAGTGAGATGACTGTTGAGGAACGAATCAGTACAGCAGATCGCAGAAGGATGGATGGCAATGCTTTATTCAAGGAAGAGAAACTGGCAGAGGCCATACAACAGTACGAAATGGTTATTTTCTTTTTCATTTCCATGTATTGTATTTGCTTAAAATATTGTCTTCATCTGGAGTTAGAGTGTGTTATTCATCGGTTTCATTTTTCCAGGCTATTGCATATATGGGAGATGACTTCATGTTTCAGCTTTTTGGAAAGTACCGTGATATGGCTTTGGCTGTCAAGAATCCATGTCATCTCAACATGGCTGCATGCTTCATAAAGCTCAAGCAATACGAGGATGCCATTATGCATTGCAGGACTGTATGTATCTGTTTCTACAACATGAAGTATTTTGTTTTTTCAATTTGGTAGACCCTTTTGGTTACATCTATGCATTGAAAGTTGTGTATTCATTCATCATGACACCAGTCATTTTCAGTTCTTAAGTTAAGCAGAAAATGCGTCTATTGACATAAGGCATCACCATCTTCTCCCCTTCTTGCTACTAAGCATCCTGTGGCTAGGAGCCTCCTGAAAGGCATACATGCTGCTAACGTTACTCATAGTAGTATCAAGTTTCAGTTTGTGAGATCATTTGCCAATCGTGAAGCTTTTTTTAAATCAGTGGTTGTTCACTTGTTTGATGATTCAACTATGAAGATTGTCCAATGTTCACTTGATGGAATTTTGTGAATTTTTGTTCTCTCTTTTACACTTGTTTGGACTGAATTTTGTGTATTTTCATTAAGTAACCAATGTTAATGTCATCCGGATGAATTTTTGCTAGGTCCTAGCTGAAGATGAGAACAATGTTAAGGCACTATATAGACGAGGAAAAGCAAGAGCAGAACTTGGCCAAACAGAGGCAGCAACTGAAGACCTTCGTAAAGCTCGTAAATATGCTCCTGATGACAAAGCAATTGCCAAGGAGTTGCGATTGCTTGCTGAAGATGAAAAGGCAATCTATCAGAAACAGAAGGAGATGTACAAAGGAATGCTGGGACCGAGACCTGAACCCAAACCTCAGCAAAGTAACTGGTTAGTTATGTTTTGGCAGTGGTTGATCTCGATATTCTATGGAGTTTTCAAGAGGGGGAAAAACAAATCTAACTGATTTATGATTCAAGTGTCCAGTAATGAACTGGCAGTGCAGCTTCGACAAAACTGCAGCGAGAGAGTATTTTCTCAGCTTGTCTGCGCTTGTATCTATGTTGATTATCAGTTGTTCCATCGACCCTGGTTTTCCATTTTTGTAGTTTCGTAACTTGTTTTAGTAAACGATGAAATGCAAACATGTTTTGGTGTTTTTGGTACTGATAGCATTGTGGATTTGGAAATAACCCCTCATTTAAATGATTAGAACAGCTGGGCTTATAAGCTTATTGAACTTTGAATGTTTTCGTTTACTCTTTTTGTCAGAGTACTCTGAACTTTTGAGCAACATCAACTTCTAAATTACCTAGAAAAATACAGAATTAATAAGAGAGGTGACCATGACGAAAACTATGAGCGTAAGAATATTTACAAATTTCGGATCACCATTGTTGTTTTAACATGGAGATCCAGACACAATACGCACAAACAATCTTCTGAGACATATACACATAGATAGCAAAGGAGACGCTCATCAGGAGCACATCTTTCCAGTCCCCTTTCTGTTTTGGGCTTAAACTCTCCTTCACTTCCATGCTCAGCTTCTGGACAGCTCCACCTATGGATCGGAGCACTGGGAGTCGGTTCTTGCCCTTCGCTTTCCCCAAGCTTGGGTCTTCTTTCTCCCCGGGATTGCTGCTTACGCTACTTGGGACTCTGTTTTCTTTCACTTCACAGCTAATGTTTAGGAGGCAGCATCTCATAGAAATTGAAGCCATGATTTCTGAGTTGATTGCTAGCCTTTATTTTATTTCTTCTCAAGAAGAAAAGAACCTGATCTAACTTACCAACCAAAATATCTGACATTATATTCCAGCATACTAGTATACCAACAAGAGGATAAGGTAGCAAACATATGTTGATTGTTGAATGTTGCCCCCCCCCCCCCCCCCCACCCCACATAGGTAAAGCACACATTGAATAACAGCGACAGTTTTTGTAAAAATACAATCTTAAAAATCATGCCCTTTTAGTAAGATAACACTGAAAAAGATCGAAAAAGAACCATGTTAGCGTCTCTACACCGTACCATACCTAAGGACGCTCGTTTCTCAACGTGAATAAGGTAAAGAAACGAACGAAATGGTTAGGACATTATTTGGGACATAATCCGGTGACAAGATATCATTGATGACTTCTGAGTCAATAAAGCGTACACAACAGTGCTTAGGATGAGCACCAGAGTAGTGAACAAATAGGGAACATGCTACATTTCATGTTTCTTTTACATGAGAGTTATAGATCAGTCATCTTCAGCGAACTCGGAATCAGAAGCATCATCATCCTCAAAAAGGTCTTCCTCATCTTCAGTCTCAGAGTCGCTTAGAACGTAGGTAGTCGGCTTTCGGTTAGCACGCGTTGGCCTAGCCCTTGCAGGCATGACTTCACTTGCTTCTTCTATGCTGTCCATGACTGGTATGCTCTGTGTGGACTCCCCTTCTTGACCTTTGTTCAACACTGACCCGCTCTTTTTGTTGAATGGCGAAGGTCTCATCCTCCTTACCTTATTGTCAGGAGAAGCATCCACCATCTCTGAGGACTTGGCCTCCCCAGTTACCTGCTTCTGTCCCTTTCTGGCAGGGGCTCTCTTCTTTGCTGCAGCTGGCTCCTTAGGAGCTGCCTTGGCCTTTGCGCCTCCCCCTTTACCCTTCTTCCCTGCATCTGGGGCTGCAACCTCTTCGTCGTCTGATATTTCTTCTACGACATTCAACGAGTTCTTCACAGCGGCCCTTTGAGGTGCATCAGTTTCCATGGCTGTTCAACACAGGAAACCATCAGACACACTATATGCATGATTGTTAAGTATATAAGATGTGCATTCTAGTATTCACGATGATGAGGACGTACCAGCTGAGACATCAGGAGATGAATCGAGGTGATAGGCAGCTAGCCGGGCTCTTAGATCAGGAATGTCACCATCCTCCTCGTCACTCTCCACAACAGGAGCCTTTGCCTGCAAAAATATAGCATCAGAAAAACGTAAACATCTATCAATGAGGCCGAGCTGCTGTGAATCTGTGACATCAGAAGATAAGGAGTAAAGCAGTTACCTTCTTAGCTGGTGCCTTCTTGGGACCTGCTTTGCCTTTTGCTTTTGCTTGTTGTGGAGGATTTTCTGGATAAAAACAGGAAAAGAGAAAAGGTAAAAGAAATGAGATGAAGTTCCAACATATACACTAACAAAAAAAGTTCCATCAAATATCACATTGCAATAAGAATGAAACATCAACCTGTTTCCATGTCAACTGAAACCGAGGCACTTGTTTCAGTTTTAGGTTTTGCCTTGGTCACCTTCCTGGTATTCTTGGCTGGCTTTTTTGTTCGTTGGTCAGAAAGTAATGCATTCTCGCTCAACTCCTCCGCTTCTCTTTTGTCTTTCTCCTACAGAGACATGTGTATTAGAAACGCGGACTGAGCCATTGAAGTATGTACATCAATTACAAGTCACTTACGCATACCTCTAGAGCCTTTTCAAGCGCGTCAAGATCTTTCCACCACAGAGACTTCTCAGACTGCTTTTTCAGCTCTTCAATTTGGCTGAGAACTTTATCCTTGTTAGCACAAAGCTCCTTAACCTTTTCAATTGTCAAGCTGCTGATTGCCATGGAGAGTAGATAATCAAAGTCACTCAGAGCTGTAGCAGCAGCAGTTTCTGCACTATCTCCGGGTTCCTCTGAACCTTCAGCCTCTTCATCTTCAGTTGCACCAACAACTGGTTCAACAGGTTTGACCTTTGGAGAAGGCGTAAAGCCTCTCTCGCGCAGCTCAGCCACCAACTCAGCCTTCTTCCTCTTGCACACAATGATTTCACCTTCGACAACTCCAAGGATAAATCTGACTTGGTTATCCAGCTTCACAAGCTCAGCCTGATAGATCTCCATGTATCTTTCCTGTCATAATTAAGTAAATTCAACAGTAAGTACCACACTGACAACAAGAAGAAATCTATGTATATGTAATTCTTCTATTTACTAACCTTTCTTTTTCTATAGTATTTCAGCCTCAAATGATAGAATTTCTGGAGAACTGCAATCAAATAACAGTTTTTAGAATGATTAGCAAGTGCAAAAAAATGCAACTACTAGAACAACCATAGCAAAATAACAATTCATACTTTGTTCTGGGGAATCATATTTAACAATCTTGTTGTCCTCGTCAAATAAGTGCATGTTACTGGTGCTCAGTGTAGTAGTAAGCTTAAACTTCTTCACCAAGCCCTCTTGCCTGGCTAGGTTGTAGTTTCTCTTGCTTAGTACAATGTTGAAATAGACAGCTTCATTAGTACTGTGATTAGTTACCGTCTGCAAGCCAAGATATAAAATCAGTAGTCAGTAGCTTTTTCTAGAAACTATTCTACTTGAGACATCATCAGAATGCAATAAAAGAGAAGGTAGTCATCAACCTTAATGAAACCATCCTTTTCCATTGTCTCTACAAATTCCTTGTAATCTTGAGTCCATTTTCGAATTGGCAACTCAGTGACACGAAGCGTAACATCCTGTTCACCATCGCCACTCTCTTCTCCATCATCTTCCCCAGCATCCCCTCCTATCACCTCAATGGTTCCAGTGACTGTGTAAGTAAGACCAGATTCTTTCCGCACTGCTGACCGCTGAATACTTCCTTTGAAATTATTGTACCAAGGATCCATGGGCTCCAGAGATTCATCGTTGATTAAACGCCTAATGTTGGCAATAATATCCCTAGGATTGTAATTTGGAATAAACGTGCTCCAACCAGTTCCTATACCTTCAGAACCATTCACCAGAACCATTGGTATAGTTGGCATGTACCTGCGCATTTTGGAAACTCAGCTTCATTAGCCTCAAATGACCTAATGCATGCCCACCTGTATTAACAAGAAAGAAATAAAACTCACCAAACAGGTTCAATTTGTAGCCCATCTTCTTTCAAGTAATCAAGCAGCACATCATCTTCCTTGGGGAACATAGATCTTGTAATATCCGCAAGCTTAGTGTGTATATATCTGGCACTAGCAGCATCCTTTCCTCCCTGCACAAGATCAATATTAAAGAAAGCTAATAAGAATCAGAAGAAACTAAAGGAGCTTCTTATATAATCTTTAAAGTAGATATATGGTGTGCTGTGAGCACCAAAGCCAGACTCACCAGGTTACGAGTTCCAAATTGTCCATTGGGCATCAAAAGATTGATGTTATTTGACCCCACAAAGTTCTGAGCCATGCCGACTATTGTAGTTTGTATACTCACTTCACCGTGATGGTAAGCTGACTTTTCCGACACATAACCACTGAATTGTGCTACTTTAATCTCATGAACCAAGTTTTTTTTGAAGGCACAAAAGAGCACTTTCCTCTGGGTAGGCTTCAGCCCATCAACAACCGAAGGAATTGATCTCTGAAGGTCGGCTCTAGAGAACAACTTCAGCTCCTTATGGACAAAGTCACTATACTTGATCATTTCTTCTGAATGATCAAGGTAAATTCCAGCCTGCATGCATATAAATAGAATCAGAAACTTCGACCACTCCCAGTTCTACAGTTTGAATGTCAGCTTGTACCAAACAGAAAAAAGGTTGGGAAATTAGAACAGCTTCAGACCTCTTCTTCTCGAAGCCAATCCTTTCTTGCCTCAATCTTCTTCTTACTGAAGGCCAGCTCAATTGAATCTCCATCTTTATTATCTGACCAAATAAAGACCTTCCTGTTATTCTTAAGATTAGAGAAGTACTCCCTTCCTTCATTTGAGTCACTGGTACCCAACCCCTGCCAAGATATCCTGTCAGAGTCAGATAAATGCAACCCACAAAACTGAAATTAAGCAGACCAAATGCATTGATTTCTTCACACAGACCTTATAGTACTTAACAGTCCATTTTTTCACATCAGTTCCCTGGTTTTCAACCCACTCTTCATACTCGGGCATTGAGTAGAACGATCTAACCTGCTTATCTCTTCCTTTTCCACGAGTTGCCTGTGTGACACCAGATAATATTAAGAACAGTATTCAACAGTCAGGAGCATAAAGCATAGCACAGGGCAGAAGTGAGTGATCAAAGTCAGCAAACCTTCACAATAGGCGTAATAAACTCAAGCATAAAGGATGGTTTCCGGAGCAATAAAGGCCAGAATGTGTGAATGAAGTTAATAAGAAGCCCCTTGATATGTGAACCATCATGATCCTACAAAGAACAGATACAAACCTCAGTGGAATGAATGTGGAAGATACTGATATATTCTCAGAATTAAGAAACTTGAAAAAGAAACAAATAAATAAAAAGTAAAGTGATAGTGTCCTGACCTGATCAGCCATAATCATAAGGTGGCCATAACGCAATTGCTTGACACTGCTCTCCTTGTCATAACTTTCTCCCTGCTTCAGGCCCAGGATCTTTTTTATGTTGTTGATCTCTGCATTATCAGCGATCTGCTTGGCACTTGCTTCCCTCACATTGAGCAGTTTGCCTCTTAGAGGAAACACACCAAAGAACTGCCTACCAACTACTGAGAGCCCGGACATCTAGACGCCATCAAAAACACAGAAACGTTAAGAACTAGACATGAACTATAGAGTAATTAATTTAAGTCTATAGTTACATTTACAGCCTGAAGACTTACTGCAAGCGCTTTAGCCGAATCTCCTTCAGTAAGAATCAAGGTGCATTCATGAGATTTGCTGCCACCAGCTTCGATAGCATCCTCTAGCTTTGGGATGTCATAGATCCTTCGAGTCTTTGTGCCATCAGTTTTCTTCAGATCCTTCTTTTGCTTAAATTCTGCCCATGACAGAAGGCTTTCCACCACGCCAGAACTGTCCACCACTGGAAGAGAAATGGATTAAATAAATGCAGTTCAGTTACTATTGTGAAAAACCAATCAGGACTCATCCAACTGATAGTTAGCAGTGTAAGATGATAAAAGGATAGCAAACCTTTCTTTAGAAACTTGTCTGAGAGCTCACAAGTGGTTCCAAAACTATTAGCCCGAGTTGTTAGAGTTTCCTTTGTTTGAGAATCAAAGGCAGGGTTGTCAATGAGAGCATTGACGAAAACCCACAAGTAATTCTTCACGATGTGTGGCTTGAGGTTGGCATTTTTATTTTTCTTCTTCACAATATCAATAATAAACTTTGTGATCTGGCCTGTAATGTAATCAACATGAGTCCCGCCCTTGATCGTATTAATGCTGTTAACGAAGCTGACCTGCGCATGAGATGAACAGTTACTCAAAATTTGTTCACAAGTGAGAAAAATGTTAAAGTGTGGGGATTGTTATTACCTGCTGAAACTGCCCCTCACTTCGACTAATAGAAATCTGCCATCTTGGATTGGAATCATCTTTGGTGTTATTGTCAATCCTGTTGGAGACAGTAAACATCAACAACTGCAACCCCCCCCCCCCAAAAAAAAAAAAAAACGGATGCAGATGATTTATTATCAGATCAAATGCTAGAACAAAAACCTACCTAGGAAGCGGCTCTTCTCTGTTTTCATTATTGGTATTCAGGTAGAATTGAGCATACTCGTGAAATGACTTGACATCGATCTCCTTGCCATTCAAACAGACTTTAACTTTCTTACCAGGACTCGCTGATAAGCATCCAGCCAAGTCAACAACCCTCTTCTTCATCAAGGCGACCACGTCATCCTCAAGATGAATCATGTTAAATTTTGCTAGGTCAGGCTTGAAGGTGACTTTGGTCCAATTGTCACTAGCCTTGCATTTTTGGGTTACAGGGGTTCCCTTGTTTGTCATGTTGTTGGTAAACACCTACAGTTCCCAATCAAACAACCATCATCAACATGACTCGTAAAGACGAGTTCTTCAAACTACTCAAAAACCCGAAAACCTCAACCCAAATTGAATCCCATAGACCTCAACACATGGTCCATATTCCATGTATCCACCCTAATAACAAAAATAATCAATTTACAACAAGTCCTTCAAAATCACCAAACCCTAACTCGAATTAAAATTGATTCAAAATCACCCAAACCCTAATCATACAATCAAATTCAACAATCTAATCATGCACTAAAAATCCACATAATCACCGCAAAAAAAAAAAAAAATGATTGAATTAAATTAAAAATTAAAGTGAATAATAAGAGGACCTGCTTATATTTCAACTGACGCTTGCCGTCGGCGGTTTCGATAACAAACTCAGTGGAGAAGATATTAGTAAGCTTAGCGCCGTAACCATTACGACCACCAGTAGTCTTCTTCTCCATATCATCATAATTACTACTTGTCAACAAATGTCCAAATATCAACTCCGGCACATAAACACCTTCCTCCTTGTGTACCTCCACCGGAATACCATCTCCCGTGTTGTACACGCTAATCATATTCTCCTCCTGGTCAATCACCACCTCGATCCTGTCCATCTTCGGATCCCTCTGCTTGTTGTCCGCCGCGTTCACCAGGATCTCGTCGAATATCTTGTACAACCCGGGGACGTAACTCACGCTCCGGTACTCCATCTGAGACTCCGTATTGTAGACCCATAGGGTTTGGTCGTGTTTCTCCACGGATCCGATGTAGGTGTCGGGTCGGAGGAGGATGTGCTCCAGTTGCGTCTTCTTCTGGTACATCTCTTCGATTGTTTTTCCGGCGGCGGCGGTGACAGACATGTCTTGGATGTTGGCGTTGTTGCTGCTTGTTAACGGCAGCTTTCGCGGCGGTGCCATTTTTACTGACACTGAAAAGGTGTCTTTTTTTTAGAGAGAGAGAGAGAGAGTGAGTGAAGTGTGAAGAGAAAGGGTTTTTGTTTTTGAAAGGGTAACGGCTACGGAGGGGGGAGATGAAGAAGGAAGAACAAGTGTATTTGAGACGCTTCTGTTGAGGAGTTTGAAATTTGAAATGGGAGCGGGATTTTAGTGAAATTTTGAATTTCAATTTTCTTTCTTTTTTTTTATTTTTATTTTATTTCGATTTCTGGAGTACGAAGTACATTGAATTTTTTACTGCTGGAAATAGTGAGACTCCGTATATTTGTTTCGAAATGTATTTCAATTTGAGATCCATTTATACATTTTCCGATATGCAATGCTTAATTTTCAAAATCGATTTTTTATATTATATACTCCCTTCTGTTCAGAATGATCTTCCCCTTTGTTTTGCAGTTTTTGACTAGCCATTTATAGATAACAACCAAACAATAATATGGTAAGCCGATTATATAACATAACGGAACATGTTTATGATATGTTCATCAAATGTAAACAAAATGTAACCGTTTACAATAGCTATATTGTAAACCAATGTTCATTATGGTGATGGTAAAGGTACTAAGCTACATTGATGAGACATATCTCGTATCATACACATGATGTTTGATTAATAGACAAAATTATCACTCTAATATTGTCATTATTATACAAATTTTTTTCAAGTCGATTCAGAATGATATTCACACTCGTAAGACGTAGTAATGGAAACAGATTAGGGCTTTCGCCTCTTTCCAATTCAAGATAATATACATCACGACGTCATTGAATAACTGTTTACAAAATCAGAGGAAACCTAAGTCGGGAGGAAAAGGAAAGAGACAAAAAAGGAGCACACAAAAACGGAGAAAACATCCAAACACTCCCCAACGGTTTCTGAATTCTGACTTCTGCTTTGCTAATTGGGGAATCCCCCACATCCTCGTCATTCCAACCCATGCACACACACGGTATCACTAATACAGCATTAACCAAGTATTATTGCTAAACTTACTTAATGTTGCTTGGGTGTCAATATTAAGTGTCTACATAAACTTACTTCTAGTTTACTATTTGCAATCAAATGTACTAACTATGCCAAATATAGTTGTAGTAGTTCCGACAATATACATGATTGTATTGTATGATGTTGTTCGACTCGAATTCGGACTAAACCGACAATATACATGCCAAATTACTACTGTACGTGTGATTGATTGAATAGTCGGTATTAGTCGTAGCTTTGAGTGTGGCTAAAAAAATGCTGGACAACAGAAAGGATGATATGATAATACAGGTGAGAGAGATGGCCCATAAATTAAGGAGAAAGAAAGTGGGTTTTAGGAGACAAACAGACAAAGCCCATCAATAACAAGCTCTTTCTTACTTGTTTCATATTTGGTCCAATCTTCTTCTTCTCAAAGTCTTCTTCTTTATAAATTAACCCTTCCACTCAACTCAACTCAACTCAACTCAACTCCCCCACTCCTCACCCCCAAAAACAGAAAGTCCCTCTTCTTACCAAAAATGGGAGTGCAAATATCACTCACCTTCCTCAGCTTAGCCTTCCTACTCACACTTTCTCCTGCTGTTGGAGCTCCAAATGTTGTCAAAAGACCTTCTCACCATGGAGGTAATTTTTTTTAACCTTTTCCTTTTATCAGATTTCATCCTTTTTATTCACATTTGATATTACTGTATATTTTTGCTGCTTTTTTTTATGTACATGTTCAAATGAATACTCCTGGAGTATGTCTTAGTAAATCCCTTGATTTTGTTTTGTGGTAGAAAGGTAAAAAAACACAAAAAAAAAAAAAACAAAAATGTTCTGATTTTTACTGCTATATTATTTTCATGTGCTTTCATGTGAGAGTGTGGTTGTATTTCATGTGCTTCTTCATAGAAAAGGTTGTTGGTGTTTTCTAGTGCTAATTTTAGTTGAGATTAAAGACTTAAACGTTAAGATACAAAACAGGATCTTTCGACTGTGTTAATGAAATATAAAAGTTTTGGACAATGCTACAGGTGACAGGTCCAAACATTATATTTAAGTCTGCAGTTTGTCATATACTGAAGTTTATATCCATTTCATCCTTAGGTTCCGTACTTGTTTGTCCTAACGGTTCCGCTATCGGAATCCAGAGATACATGGAAAGATACCCCTACAGGGCTACAGTATGAGAAATGTCCTAATGACTTATTGGAATTGTCTACACATTAGATCTTTAACATTTAACGTTTACGACCTGTCCATACTCATTGTCCGAACTCAGCATTCACCAAAAACGCTTTGTGTTTATGTTAGCTGTTATCCCTTTACTCCAAAGACTTTGGCTAAGAGATTTCCTGAGTTTATGTTGAGAATCAGACTATGTTATGCTTTCATATGTTATGCTTTCAACAAGCTAAGGCCATTACAGGGCTTTGCTGTTCCGTCAGAGTCGATCACTGAACTCGATCCTCTCAATCTCTTGCAGGGCTCATCCCTAATGGAAACTTTGAAATCCCTCCAAAACACATGGACAAGACTAAAATCCTGAGGAGCTCCCTACCTAACTGGCGAACCAGTGGCCTTGTCGAGTACATCCAGGGCGGACCTCAACCTGGGGGAATGTATTTCGCTGTGCCTCATGGGGACCATGCCGTGAGACTTGGCAATGAGGCTTCGGTCTCTCAGAGGGTTCCTGTAAAAAAAGGGGCATATTATGCACTAACCTTCGGAGCCTCAAGGACTTGTGCCCAAGAGGAGGTTTTGAGGGTCAGTGTCCCTCCTTTCCAGGGAGACTTGCCCATCCAGACACTTTACAGTAGTGATGGAGGTGATACCTATGGATGGGGTTTTGTGGCCACTTCTAGTGTTGCTATGATCACTTTCCATAACCCCGGGATGCAAGAGGATCCTGAATGTGGCCCTCTTATTGACGTTGTCGCTCTCAAGGAGTTAGTACCTGTATATCCTTCAAGAGGTATGTGCTAATTTGTTACATAGATTGGGTGTTATTCTAGCTTCTGAACCCATATCTGATACAATGGTAATGTCATTGCAGATAATCTACTGAGAAACAGTGGCTTTGAGGAGGGCCCTTACAGGTTGTTCAATTCCTCACATGGTATTCTGATCCCTCCTAGACAGGAAGACATTAACTCCCCTCTCCCTGGATGGATTATTGAATCCCTCAAGGCTGTCAAGTTCCTCGACAAGAGGCACTTCAATGTCCCATTTGGTCGTGCAGCCGTTGAGCTAGTTGCAGGAAGAGAGAGCTCTATTGCTCAGATCATCCGTACAGTCCCCAACAAGATGTACAATCTCACTTTTTCAATTGGAGATGCAAAGAATGGATGCGAGGGATCTATGCTGGTGGAAGCATTTGCTGGTAAAGACACGCTCAAAGCTCCTTTCATGTCCAAGGGATTGGGCACATTCACCACAGTGAGCATGAAATTCAAGGCTATTTCAAGCAGAACGAGGATTGCTTTCTTCAGCTCCTACTATCACAGCAGGACTGATGAGTTCGGAATCCTTTGTGGTCCAGTTCTTGATGAAGTCAAGGTCTTCCCTACTTATTAGATTTGGTGTTATCCCTTCTGACATTGTTTTAAAACTCCGGAAGCTCTCAGTTGCATGGTTCAAAATTATGCTGAGAGTTCAATTGTGTCACCCCTCGCTTTTCTAGGCTAGCACTGTGGCTTCTACGTTTTTCCAGTGAGAAGTCGCACTGAGAATTAGCTGCGACTCTTATTCTATTTGCATCTGCTATCATGTAATTTTTATCTCCAGGTTTCATAAAAAGAAAGTTGAGTTTGTTTTCTACACTTCCCTCTATGTTGGGAGAGTAAAAAAGTGCACTCTCTCACAATTGGGAATCTAAGAACCATTTAGGGAAGTGTAGAAATCACGTCACAACTATTAAGACCTAATCCTTTGTTCCTTATTTTTGTGTAAACAAACTTTCTCATAAAGGCAAATGTTCTTCATATGTGTTGACTTTTACAATTTCCTCTACTATGGGAGTATAGAAAAGTGTACTCTACAAAACCGTATTATAATGATATTATTGATTATGATTTTGCAATTTTTTTACCCTACAGCTGGTTGCAGATCAGTTGAACCTGCAGCAAAAGCCTGATTCACCATGTTACAGTGTAGTTCTTTTCACTTATCTATGGATCGTAATGAGTAAATATAAGGCTACACTCTTCTACACTCCCACCGTAGGAATTTGACTCTGTATACATGCTAATCTCACTCATCATGCACAACACAATTCGCTTGCGGCTTGAAAATTGAAAAGCAGGAACACTATCTGGATCATCACTTCGAAAGTAAGATAACTGAAAGCCTAAAACCACTTTTTTCATTTCATGATATTCAAAGAACACAACTTTGATGTTATGATATACAATACAATAGCTACATCTTCGCTCTCGTCATGGAGAAATAATTAGCTTAGATTGTGATGTACCTGTACCCAATCATTTGCTTTCATGATACTAATGCGAGCATATTCATTTCTTTTCGCTGGTCTCATCCAAGACACCAACCAGACATTTTTCCAGTAAGAATTCTGCATTCACCCAAGCATGGTACTTATCTGAACAATGGTCAAGGACTACAGCTATAATGTCACAAGTCATAACAGCCTCAAGCGAAGTTTCCACATTGAGCATTAGTAACATTTGAGACATTTCATCATCGCAATTTCACACTCTAACTTGCCTAAAAGAAATTTTAAAAAAAAAAAAAAAACACAATAAATAACATGCAAACTATACATTGTCAAAAAAAAAAAAAAAAAAAAAAAAAAAAAAAAAAAAAAAAAAACAACAACAACAACAACAAGCACACTATACACAGCCATACAGAACACCGATATTTTTTACTTTTGCTAAGGGACAGGGCAACAAATTCACATAACAAAGATATGCAGTTCTAAGAAAATAAACAACCGTGAAACTCAGAAAATAAATCTTAACATGATTAAACCTAGCACTTACATGGACACAAAAAGCTCAGATTAAGAGTTGCTAATTGTATTTTGTTTAACCAAGATATTAATAGGGAATCGCATCTGAAAATCTGCCCCACAGAAACAATGACTAATGGATAGAAATGTCAATAATCGTGCTTATGAAGTTCATAAACAACATTAATGCAGTGCAAAAGGATACTGAATAAGGATGTGCAGTCTTTTCCTACAGCTTTCATTAGGATTTCGTCACCTGGAAACAAAACCTTAGTCAGTGCCGCTAAGAAATGTGGAATTTAGGAAGGTAAAAATCTTGCAAGACATTCAGATTGTTTCAGAGACTGTCAGTTAATGCTAGGGTTCCTACTTCGACACGGTGTCTGTCATAGATCTTATTTCCCAAGTTTCGCGGGAGGGGCATGATGAAGTATTCAACAACGCAACCAAGCAACGAAACCGTCTGAATATGCCAACAACGAGACCAAGCAAATTCATTAACCAATACCTCATGGCAGCTAATGAGCCCTATCTTTTTTTTATGAACTAGTTTAATCCCATTTCTTCAGAGTCCGATTATAGCAAAGAAACCAAAATATAAAAACATAAAAATCAACTACTTTTGCCTTTCGTGACATTTATTAAGACACGCTGTCCATAATATTTTACTCTATCATGAGTGTATCAACTCATTTGGGACCAAAGCTTGGTTGTTGCCTGTTGGTGATAAATTGATGAGTATGCCTTTGCAAAAAAAAAAAAAAAAAAAAAAAAAATTCGGTACTGGTACACATCATTTTTGCACGAACCTTATCGTCATCCTGCACTCTTCACAGTACATTCCAATCTCAATCACAGATTTCATTCTTAATGAGGGGATTGCAAGTTCCAAAACCTTTTTTTTTCCGATCATCATTTATTCCAAGGACATTGTGAATAGGAATGATAGATTTCTATCTTCAATTGTTCCTAGCATACCCCTCTACAGATGAAGGAAAATGCGTATGATCGTTCATGTATATAGTGCATATAAACATAGCATTCACGGGCAAACATGTCACAAGACAGCAGACAGTACACAAGATCTAATTAGCTATTGGGATTCGAAGATACAGGAAAAGCACTTAAGAAAATGTACCTCCAGGGTGGAATTTCATATAGGGATAGAGATTATACACACGTCCTTTAAGAATTGTCCACATGGAGCCTTCTGTTTGATTTTGCTTAACTTCACTCTTTGTAATAAGCCTCCTGTTTGATTGACCCTTCAGACCTAACCAAAAACAGTTGCAAAAAAGGATGAGAACAAAGTCTTGACTATAATAAACTTCACTAACTGAAGGATCAATATTAGCCATGATCTATAGCCATTCCCAAATAAGTACAAGCTTCCTTATGTACGCCCTAAACCACACCCAATCATGAAGACCTTTCTTTTTCTCCCCTTTACCTTTTTTTTGTGTGTGGGTGTGTGTGTGTGTGTGTGGCTGAAATGTATTTGGTCCAGCTTTCTTAACTTGTAAACATACTTCAAAAGAATGGCTTGTACACAACTGCTACAACTCTTTAGGACATTATCAGACAACAAGAAGGGGGGAGGGGTTGGAGCGGCAATGTCCAATTGCCCATCAGGCCCCCAAAAGTAGATCCAAACATACATGGAAAACAAAACAAGAGACACATCACAATTCACAGGGAAGCACGAAAACTCAGAACATTTACACACGGAGTAAATATTTCAGCGTACCTGCAAGGTCAGGATGTGTGCGAGTAAGCTTGAGCCAATCCATTTGGCTATAACCCTTCTCAAAAGGAACCTTAGCCCGAGCAGGAGGCTTCTTTTTAACTGCACTTCCAGCACCATCTTTAGGTGCTTGTTTGGGTTGTTCAGTTGATTGCTTTTGCGAAGGTGCACTGATTACACTGAAAGACAAAGATCCAACCTTTCCCTCCTTCACTGCAGAAATGTCACCAGAAAAACTGTTCTTCAAATCACCAACCCGATTGTCAGTGTCACTACTCGAGGGTTCCTCCTTTATATTGATGTTGCCAATGCCTGGAACAACAGTTTGTTCATCAAAACCTTTATCATTGACTGGTGCACTGACCTGCACACACGGGGGAAACACTTGTAAATAACATTTTGATGCAATGTGTGAACTCCAACTCTGGGAAGCAGAAGACCAAAAGTTCCAACTTGCCTGGCAAAACGTGAAATCGTCATCATTGTTGTTTTCCATCATATCGATCTACACTTGACCACAATCTGATTTAGAGCTAACCTTCCTGTTAATCCAACAGGAAATTGTCAATAACTATGTTACACAGTATGCTAACTTCAAACCACTAAATTGCAATCATCAAGCACTAAATTTCGGGCATTTTATTTCCCTCGATTTCAAATTTGTCATCCTATTGAAATCTCCTTATTCGATCATCCCTAAGCAACCTCGCTATGTTTTCAACGTCGTAGGGGGTAAGGCTTGCGTACATCCAACCTCCCTCTTAACTCGCCATTGAGGCATTTGGGGTGATCAAGTATGAACAAAGTCCACTTATACTGAACCCTGACTAATTTCTTGCTAAACACGTTACTTTTAATACACAATTATGTGGTCTCTGATTCATCACACAAACCCTAAACTCAAGATTCACAAACTTTGCAGGAAATTGCAAATTACAAAAAAAAAAAAAAAAAAATACTAAAAGATTCTCCAGCTTACACATACTGATATAAATATCCAATCATGACCAAAAATAAAATAAAATTGGCAGCTAAAAATTGAAACTTTAATCATGATCATGATAATAAAATCGAAACACATTGGTTCAATCAATCATACGGAAAAGTCTGATTAATCATACAAAATTAAGATCAAATTAAAAACAAACAAGATTAATAAAAGCTCAAACCTGTTAATTAGAGGAGGTTGGTAAAGGCGTAATTTGATCAGTGATTTGAAATTAAATTAGAAGCGTAATAGAGCCGCCAAATTTGTTTGGTTGGTGTGGACTGTGGATGTAGAAAATGGCGATGTCCTGGAAATCGGCGCAAAAAGGATATATTCGTCTTTTTCTTCCCCGAATTAAACTCACGGACTCACAGAAGCCCATTCCCAATGGGCTTCTATTCGATGGGTAGACTTGTTAACCGGGTCGGGTCAAGTCGAGCCCCAATATCTCTTAACCCGACCGACCCAAATTACAAACCGAAAGTTAGGAGTAGTTAAATGATGTTTATCGATGAAGGTTCTAATAATAGTAAGTTTCTTGTTAAGGGACGATAAGAATGTTTAGACAACGTTCTGTTATAGTAACTACAATTTGGAAGAAAATGTTATGACATCCAAATGTTGCCATGCATCTATATGTGAGTTGATTTTGTTTGCTTGGACTTTGAAGCTTCGATCGGTAAGAACCTCTACAACTCGACTTTATGATGATTTACGTACTCGTGGTTTTTCAAGGTATATTAGCATGACATTTGTTGTTTACAATTTATACGGTATCAATCAATGTTGTTTATTCAAATTCAACCCTCTATCATTTACAACTTGCGTTGTCAAATTAGGATATGTTTCACATAAACCATAATAATAATGTTATAATATTATTACAGTACTTGTTGGTGTTCCAATACATGAAGAGTTTGACATAGAATATCTTGTTCACCCATTATTGTCTTTAGATTTCCAATCAACAACCTTCTCAATCGGTTACCCCATGTTGAATTCGTTTTTCCATTATAACGAGGCACTCGAGAGATATCCTACAGACTTCTAAATCGCTTATCCGTCATCCATCGCTTCACTTTTCTAGGATGAGCTTGAGAGTGGTATCCTTAAAACGTTGGGGGTCAAGGACTACGAGACTACACATGAGAGTCGAATTTGGGTCTACAAGGGATGTGGCTTGACAATAACACAGACGACGAGTAGGACACAACTAATCCAATTTGATAATTATTATTATTATTAGGCAGAACTGGAAACCCCATGGTCACGTGACGTGGTGAATAAAGTTGCAGATCACAGAAGAACACAAAGTTCACCAGCTCATAAATCATGAGATCAAACTCATCTAATCTGACTTGTCCGAGTGTTGAGTATTGAAGAAGACGACATTATTGACAAGAAAAAAACAAAACACAGAAAGGTGACACACCTGTGACTTGGCGCACTCTTACTGACACCCACGCCACTCGTTCTTTCTCTAATTAAAAGTTAAACCCTCCCCTCTCACTAATCACTCCTTTTTTTCCTTCTCAAATTCCCCATTTGTTAATTGATTTCTAGGGTTCTTCAGATCTCCCTTCTTTCTCTCCTAAAGTAAACCCTCTTTTCTCTTTCTGCATTGTTAATTTGTTATCATCTCGCATTATTTGAACAAAGTTGATAAAGTTCGCTTCT
Source organism: Spergularia marina (assembly GCA_963680865.1). NCBI lineage: Eukaryota > Viridiplantae > Streptophyta > Magnoliopsida > Caryophyllales > Caryophyllaceae > Spergularia > Spergularia marina. Next base: position 27,424,704 of record OY804554.1, on the reverse strand, counting down.
TTAAACTTTTTAATTTCTTTTTATTTGATTGAATTAGACAGAAATTTGACCTGCATTATTATTTGTAATTGTGATCAGATTAGAGTTGAAGAAGAAGAAGAAGAAGAAGAATAATGTCAAAGACTGGAGCTTTGGATCTCGGCGCCGGCGTCGGCGGAAAGATCGAGAAAGATGATGTTCTTTCTGCCGTTGACAAGTGAAGCTTCTCCTTTACTCTTGTTTTATTTCACATTTATGCACCTCACTTTATATACTCCCTCCGTTTCTTTTGTTTCTTTACGTTTCGTTTGAATTCCTCTCACATATTCAAACAAAACGTAAAGAAACAAAAGAAACGGAGGGAGTACTACTTTTGTGGGTCGAATGCTATGACAATTAATGTGCACGTTCACAATCACAATGATGATGAGACAGACTTGTGACATTTTATAATTTGTTGGTGGTACTTGGAGTAGATCTCCATTGTTTGTGTATGCCGAGTGTGATGTTGCCGTGATTCACAAGTCTCTTAATTGGTGATGTTGTTATCAACCTTTCGTCACTCTTACTTAACACTAATGTATTTAAAGCTGAGTTCTTGATAATTATGCTATTGACACGACTTTTTTTTTTTAAATTCTTGTTTCCAAACGCTACCTAAGAGCATTACCAATGATGGTTCTCATGCCTTGAGTTCGTAAATAAAAAATAAAGATGCACCCCGGGAGAAGGGTCATTTAAACAACTTACATTGAAAGAGTTCAATCCATTATTCGAGCACGTTCTTAAGCTGAATGATCAGGTGCTAATATGGGAAATAGACAATAAGTTTCGTGTTGAAAAAGGTTTCTAGGGCGATATTGTGAATTGCGTATAGTATTGACCTCTTGTGTCATGTTTAGAACGTAGGCCTTGCTTCGGCTTCCTGACGTTGAGAATGTTTTTCACTTGCTATTGTTTAGGTATGAGAAATACCATGGTTACTATGGAGGTGAAGAGGATGACAGGAAATCTAACTACACAGATATGGTAATGTATCCTAAATTTGTGCTTCTAGCTTCGTGGTCTGTGCTTTCCGATTGGTGGCAGTATCATAAATCAATGTTGTGCTATAGTGAGATGGTTGGACATAGTTTGTACTAAATTATGCATGACTTTGCTGAAAGCAGGAATATTGAAGTTTAGCTATCGCGGCCATACAAATACAAGTGATATATTAGCAGGACCATTAATTCTCAAGATCTATTTGTGTGTGCAAATGTCCTTTGTGTCTAAATTTCTTCTTCTTTGTGCTTGATTATAGGACACCTCCCCACCCTGTGGTCTTTAGCTAATCATATTTCTGCCTGATGAGATTGAATCTAGGAAGCTTCTCCACACTTATGAGCCATCTATTTTTGTGTATAACAGGTCAACAAGTACTACGATTTGGTTACAAGCTTTTACGAGTTTGGCTGGGGAGAGTCTTTCCATTTTGCGCACAGGTGGACATCTTTCTATTTCACAAACAAACAACACTTAATAGTTGTTATTCTCTTAGCCCTTCTCCTTGGCATTGCCATTTGTTTATGTGCAATTGTGTGTGTGCAGATGGAATGGGGAATCTCTTCGTGAGAGTATCAAACGCCATGAGCACTTCCTTGCTTTGCAACTAGGACTAGAACCTGGGCAGAAGGTCCTTATTGCTTATCTTTTTGGCTGTAGATTCTTCTGGAGCTTGGTTATTGTTTATCTTTGTCTTACATGTTTTAAACTTTTGGTTTTTGGACAACCTTCAGGTTTTGGATGTAGGATGTGGTATTGGCGGACCCCTCAGGGAGATATCGAGGTTCAGGTGAGAAGCCGGACATAAACTTTTTTATCCGTGTTGTACAACTGAAGGAATGCTGTGGTTGATATATGTTAGTTACCTTCAGTTGCCAGAATGCAATCCCAGTTTTTATGCAAGAAATACTAAACATTTTAGTATACCTGCCCATATTCTTTCTTGTTGTATTTGAATCTGGTCTCATTATTTACAATTGATCTGATATTCAAAATGCTGAATTTGGCAGCTCAACATCAGTAACAGGATTGAACAATAACGAATATCAAATTACAAGAGGAAAGGTTTGTTTCTCGCTCTTTCTTTTGAACTATCTCTTTGCTGCACAAAAGCTATTCTATTTGATTCTGAACTTGAAACTGTTATAAACTTTATGTGCACAAAGCATTTGGCTCGTTTCAAGCTCTTTGTTCAATGGTCTTTGTGATTTGCTGTCACGACTGAAATCCTGGATATGCTTCATTGCATGATTACATTTTCATGAATTTGATCCTATTTTTACTGCATACAGGAACTGAACCGCATTGCTGGGGTGGATAAGACGTGCAATTTTGTCAAGGTAAATAGGGCTTAACTGTAAAGAGTCATATTTATAACAGGAATTTAGCTTGTCAATAGCTGCAGTGTATTGCGACTTCCAAGTAACTCACAGTTTGGTATTATTGATTGTTGTGTAGGCTGATTTCATGAAGCAACCATTTCCTGAGAACTCATTTGATGCCGTTTATGCAATTGAGGCAACATGTCATGCACCAGATGCAGTATGTTCATAAAACTTATCAGTGTCCTACATAGCATTTCAGCATTGATCTTCTTCATATTCATAGCATTTTGACGCATTGGGTTACTCTTCCTTAATGTCCTTTTGAGAATAGGTTGGATGCTACAAAGAAATATTCAGAGTCTTGAAGCCTGGGCAACATTTTGCTGCATATGAGTGGTGCATGACAGATGCCTATGATCCCAACAATCAACAACACCAAAAAATCAAGGTTGTTACATGTGAACATTATATCTTCCGGTATTTGATCCATTCTGCTCTTTTTTGGTAACATATTGATGAATGCAGGCAGAGATTGAGCTGGGCGATGGACTTCCAGACATCAGATCAACGAGACAGTGCCTTGATGCTTTAAAGAAAGCAGGTTTTGAAGTAAGACATTAGTGATGTTCCTGTATGTAGTATATGCATGTTACTTATCAGAGAAGACTAATGCCATTGAAACTGAGCTTATGTTTTTGTGTTAATGAAGGTTATATGGGAGAAGGATCTTGCAATTGACTCACCAGTTCCTTGGTACTTGCCATTGGATACAAACCACTTTTCTTTGAGTAGCTTCCGTCTAACAGCTGCTGGACGTTTTGTCACCAGAAATCTGGTAAGAAAACTTTCCCAAAACTCTTTGGTACGGTGTTCTCTCTTCGAGTTACACTCTTTACATGGTGACTATGTTCAATTCTCAACTTATAATGTCTCCCTCTTCTAGGTCAAGACTCTAGAGTTTGTAGGGCTTGCTCCAAAGGGAAGTCTCAGAGTACAATCTTTTCTAGAAAAAGCTGCCGAAGGACTTGTGGACGGTGGAAGGTAAGTGATATCATTTCACACAAAAGTTCTGTTTATGACACCATGAATTTTACTGTGAAGTATGTAAAATGTCACTAATAACCTGTGTCGGCATGGAAAATGTGACTAGGCACGTCTGATATGAGCTCCACGCCTCCATTATAAGCTTCTTAGAGATTTTTTTTGTTTGCATGGGTGAGAACTGAGAAGTGCTTGCGTAGTTGCATATAATTATAATCTGATGTGCTCGACTCTGGGGCTGTATTTCTAGATTATTGTCATTCCAGACTCCCCTGTTTGCTGACAGTTAGTACTCCTGTGTTCTTTTACATTTGAATTGTGTAGGAGAGAGATCTTCACGCCTATGTACTTTTTCCTTGCTCGGAAGCCCATCTCAACCAGCGAGTAATTACTATCGACGTGGCCACAAATTCAAATCAAGTAAGATCCAAGCAATCTTTCAGGGATCTTTGGCTAGTGCAAATGTCGGTAGTAACGATTTAAACTTTGAAGGAGCCTAGAAACTAATGTGCAAAAGTGCGCAAGTGATTGACTTTTCCTGTAGCTCGAATTGTTGCTAAGCTGTGGTTAACTGGTTTATCATCTGTTTCTTTTCGTTTGCTTCTCTTCTGAGCTCGTGTAACTCTCATCTGATACATAACTGGATCATTTGAATAATTTCTGAGCTCGTCTACTCTGCATTGTTTCATGTCCGAGTTTTGAAACCCGTATGCATCAATAATCAACGTTTTGGGTTTAATATAGGCATACTCGTATAGTATACGTTTGCTTGGTCTTTGCTTGTGGACTTGTAGTTAGTACGTAGTAGTTACGCCACCAGGTTTGGAATAAACAAAACTTGGGTGACCAGTCTTCCGATTACCGAACTTCCACTCAAAATGAAAATTACTTTTGACGGGTCGACTACCCCTCGATATCTAGCTGGGGGACCCACCAGATTATTTAACAGTACATTATGGGCTCACATTTTGAGCCATTGATGTGAAATCGTCCAAGGTGGTTGGAGCTCTCTGAACCATTATTTTTTTGATAGAAGAGTGTTTCTGGTGGAGGCGTCATCTAGACAGCTTGACTCGAACAATAAAAAAGTTGGAGAATCAGTCCATTTTTCACTTTTGTCGCATTATACAATACAATGAATATGCGCCCCAATTGACGGTCGATAATACAAATTCAATGAATAAATCCAATAGCGTACAAATTAATAATATGCCCATTTAAGATTCTAGCTATATCCAACGGATGTGACTTGTCATTTCTAAAGCTCCATTCTTTACAGAAGCATTTCGATACCTAGTTGGCGTATTCGTGTTAGGCCATTCACAATGTCGCGTTTTTTTTTGTCATGCTTGTATCGAGTCGGGAATACGAAATCAAACATCTATGTTCACATTACGTCACGCTCTTTAGGTTACTTTGCGTTTATGTTAGGTTACACTTATACACGTATGGAGCATGAGATATGAAATCGAAATTTGGTTACGAGTACATTATTTCATTGTAAGAGCTTGTTGTTCAAGTTTTTGTTAGATCCCACGACTAAAGAACTAGAACTAGAACAATGAAAATAAAATTAAATAAAATCAATCATAAAATGTAAAAAAAAAAAAAATGCAATCACAAAAAAGTTGTTCCAATCTCAAAAAAATCATAATATTCATTTCCACAATATGCTCACTCAATCAATCAAATATCATGATAAATCTAATTAAGAAGAATAGATCAAAAAATGGAATAAAGAATCAAATCCTTGTTATCAACAACAAGAGATTTGCAAGCCATGCTGGGGACGGAGAAATCTCCGGCACCACCGACGGCAGCGCCTCCGTGGTCGGGCGGCGATTGGTGGTCATGGTCTTGATTTGACGGCGGATGATAATATTTCCGACCAGTTTGCGGACAGTGCGAATGAAATCGGGCGGCAATCCTCACCCCAACATCAATCAGCTCCGTATATTTCCCCATTTTTTTTCTTTTTCTTTTTTTTTCAGCCCTTAATAATAATAATAATAATAATAATAATAATAATAATAATAATAATACAATAATCTTTCTCTCCCTCTCTTCTCTAATAATGAATTTTTTTTCTGGGGAATTTTGAAGAGAGAGAAAGAAAGGAAACTGGGAAAGATGGAAGAGAATGAAGGAAGGAAGCGTCTAGAAGACGTCAAACTTGTAAGAGCAGCCCATGTAAAATGGGACGGTGATGTTTTTGAAGAAAATGTTAGAGATGGTGTGAGGTTATTTATAGGTGTCTTGAAGATTTTCTAGGGCTTCTTCCAATCCCCGACTTTTTCGCCGGCTTCCTTTTTTTTTTTTTTTTTTTTCTTTCCTAGGTTCTTTCCTTGGGCTTGGGCTTGGGCCTCCACTCCTACTTCTACTCCTACCTACTCTTTTTGCATTGTGCTCCTTTGTGTTGGGGACTAGAGTGCAAAGAAATATTGGTCGAGTGTACTAGTTTGTAACGTCTATGGGAGTAAAGAACCTACCCTTAAGAATTTCTTAAATAAAATGTAAGGGTGTGAAAGAAAGAGATAGATGGATTATATAATTATCACGATTGTGTTTCATTCAATATTAGAATACTTCCACGATTCCTTAACACTAGATTTCATATTCAGCCAGTTTTGTTTTTGTTTTTTTATCTATATTCGTCGTGGTGACAATAAAGATGCTCATACAACAGTGAACAATACAACACCAGTTTGAGTTGTTAGCAACTTGCCCTATTGTACTTGATATGGTGGCCTTAGATTTCGTGGCCGTAACTACATAATCCAAATTTGGGTGTCTTATTCATTGTGTCGTTTTGTGTTGCGTCGTATTCATTTGACATCCATCTAAATGATATCCTCACATTAAGTTTTGGACAAATTCTCCGTATATGATATAGATCTAGCTCACACCCTTACATTTTATTTAAGAAATTCTCAAGGGTAAAATATAGAATAAATAAATGGAGGGTTTTAAGTTGAATTTGTCATTAGTGTTCAATGGATAGGGTCATAAGACAAAGATAATACAGGGACTAGAGGGCAAATGAAGATAGGTGGAGTGTGGCGCTGTGAAGTAACGGTGAAGGGGACAAAGAGGCGCGTAAAGTGATTAAAAAAACGCAAAGAAACCTCGCGGCGTTTGGTAACCGAAAATTTTAGGAAAGAGCATCGTATATTCCATTCATGGAAGGTAGTCATATACTCCCTCCGTTTCTTTTGTTTCTTTACGTTTCGTTTGAATTTCTCTCACATATTCAAACGAAACGTAAAGAAACAAAAGAAACGGAGGGAGTACAATGGTTGTATGTGGAATTTGATACAAAGCCTAATAGGAGAGTGCCTAAAAGAGGGATTCGGATCCTTTGGAGTTATTTTTTCTGGAGTTCTCTGAATTTTACTTGAAATGGAAACATCACTCTACCAAATAGTGTTTTCCCTAATTTGAAAAAAGACATTCATAAATTTATTTTTCCATTTCGGGTAAACTCCAGGGAACTCTAGGATAAATAACTCCAGAGGATCTTGATCCCAAAAGGAGGAGGAAAAGGTCGGAATAATTAGGCGCAAATTTTTTTTTCAGTTTGGAGGAAATTACTTCCCCTTTGTGCGCCATCAATCGGGAGAACAATGAGTAAAAAAAATTAGGATTTCTTTCTTTTTTGTTTTTGTGCATTAAATTTTATTTCTTGCGTAACTTTTGTTTCGTAAGTCTGTTAAATGTATGAAACATATCATAGTAAAACTCTTTTCGAATGCTTTCATATGAGTACAATATTGAATATGTTTAGATGAAAATTTAAAAATTTAATTTTTTTTCTTCATATTGTCAAATTTCATAAATTCATTTAATCTATTAGTCTGATACATAAATATTTATGTCGATACTATGGATACTTTTTTTAAAACAAATATATGGTAAACAATATATCATATATATGGATAGTAACGTTATTCAAAATTTGACATCGGCATGATGCATGACGAGTCAATATTGTACGGAGTCCCCGGTAGGCTAGAGTAGAGATCGTGACTGTTAAGTGTTTTTTTTGTAGTGATATAGTATATATGCATTCGTCATTTCACCACTTAAAAATATAAAATGAATGACAATTTCTATTTGAACCACCCCACCACACGCATTAACATATGGATACAATGAAAATATTATATCTCACCCGAAACTATTTTATATATTATATGTTATTTTTCTTGTAAGAGGTAGATTTTTATATGAACAAAAGAATAATATAATGTTCAATTTCAATTGGGATAAAAAAATAAAAACAAGTGTGGTCTTTTCGAGTGTGGTAGTGTATAACATTGAAGTAGTGAGATTCTAATATACGAATTTAACGTAACGAATGTGAATGTAACAGCCCGAACCACCGTCCGTCGCAACACAACCCAATAAGATGGGTAGTCACCTCTTAGGCCCATATATCCTCTCCGGGCTCTAAAAGGTGAAGGTCTTGTTGTTAGTATGATGGTAGGAATCTATTATAAACTGATCATATGAGCCTTATTTTCCCAATGTTGGACAAACCAACTCCATAAACCACTTTCCAAATTCCGTAGTGTTACAAACTCCCCCACTTAAAGAACGCAACGTCCCTATTGCGCCTAAACCAAACCATACCAACATCATCACAGGTCCAAGATCTCCCCCGTTAGACGGCTGACCTGGGCCTCGCCCCAGCACCCAGCACCGCGGTCGCAGGGTTGCTCTGATACCATCTGTAACACCCCCACTATATATATCATATTTGACCAAAATCTCATATAAATCATCGACGTAGCGATGTCTAAATACATGTGTGAAATGCTGAATATAGAGCATAATAATGTACACATTAGCCAAAGTTCCAGTACTAAGGGTAGGGTGGGAGGGCACTACTTATGTTTTGGTATATTTCCTCTATAGGTAATTCAAACCCTTAATTAAGAATGATGCAGCAATTTGCTATCAAGCACTTAATAACAATTCCGACACTAATAAATACCCAAATAATATTTGTTTTAATTGAGATACATTCCATGAAACCAAGATTATACATGTCGAACAAACATACTTAAAATAGACATACAATTTTCTCATTCCAATTCAATGAATAGTCATTCCAAATACATATAAGGTACATTTGACCTTCCAAAACCAACAATTTTCATACATATAAATCCATTTCATAGTTTCTAATTCCTACATTTATCTTACATTTCCAAGTGAATCAAAACATTCAAATCATCCAATAACAATTATATATAAAACTCACATCTGGAAACAAGTAGCAATTCATAAATAAAAAGCTAAACACACATACATGAACAAAACAATACCCCTATACCTCCATACGGCTTTGTTCATTTTAATTGTTTTTTTTTTTTTTCCTAAGTAAATTTTTTTTTTCCTAATCTTATTACTTCAGTTTTAGCGTGGGACCTAACCTGGCTCTGATACCAACTGTAACACCCCCAAATTTTCTTTCCTTTTTAAAAACATTTTTATAATGAACCAAAATACAAATAAGGAAATTCAGAGGTGTCACTCCGCACTCGAGTCAAAGACCCGAATGCAAGGAGATTTCAGAAGACGGACTACAAATGTCTAATGATCTAAAATAATCTATTACAATCCATTAATTAAATTACAACCATCCGAAATGTGAAATATGAAATTGTCTAAGTATAATAAATTGTCTAATGACTTAGAATCCACCTAATATCTAATGAGTCGTCGTTCCCACATGCATCAATCACTCCAAACCTGTGGTGGATTTAAAACACAAAAACCACAGTTGAAAAAGTCAGTGAAGTTGAGTAAGCTAACACCTCAACTCGTAGAAAACCAAAACCCTTACCTGGATTTTGAAAACGTTTTAATTTTATTTTCGAAAACGCATTTAGCACATATTCATATCAACCAAAAGAATTCAATTCAACAACAAGAAATCAAATTCCACGAAATTCACAATCATCGATCCAAGCTTAATCAAATAATGAATCCACTCCGAACTTCCAATCCAATCCAACGTATTACTTCACAACTTTGTCAACTCATTGTATCATATCAAACCAAAGACTACTAGACCTTAAGTGTGCACACCCCCCATTAAGTATTTTTTAACCTTAATAGAGTAGTACTAGAGCCAAACCCTCTTAAAGACCGATGCGGTGGGGCTGTAATTAGGAATCGATGCGATTCCGGCACAATAATTAGGAGCAACTCCGAGGCCCCGACACAATCATTAGGAGCAACTCCGAGGCTCCGACACAATCATTATACCACCATACTCCGTCAAATCTCCATATCACCATCATAGTTCACATTCACAATTTGAATCATTCTTGAGCCATTCACAACCAATATCACACACAAAACCACTTATATTTTCATTGCAATAAACCACACAAGTACAATGTAATAATCATAAATGAAACTGAATCGTTCTCCACCTAGCATGATACTAAGTTCTCATCCGTCACACCAAACACACTTAGCATATTGTTTTGAAAGGTTTCTACAAGTTTAAGAAAGGTTGAGCATGCTAGCTTACCTTTTTAAGCAAACGGAGACTCAATAGCATAACAATCACTAGTACTCCTCGTCTACGAACTCGGGTTCACGTCGAGGAGAGAGAATAGGGGAAAGCAGTGGTGAGGTGACTGGAGCTGCATAAACGGCGTCAATGGAGGGGCGGCGTGCTTGGTGAGGCGTGAAGAAGAAGAGGAAAGCAGGGGAAGAAGGAGTTTATGCGTGAAGAAGAAGCAGGGGAAAGAAGAAGAAAGAAAAAAATTAAAGGGGAAGGGGGTTTGTCGGGTAGGAGGAGAGAGAAAATTTGTGAGGTTTTATATGTTTTTCTTTTTCTTTTTCTTTTTTTTTTCTTTTCTTTTTCCTTTTCGTATTTTTTTTTCCTAATTTCTGATTTCCTCTTTGGGTTTGGGTTGGGTATTTGGATCTTATATTTGGGCCAACATGTATTAGTTTATGTGTGATTGTTGTAGTAATGAGGGATGACCCAAATCAGAAAATAGAAACCCAAATTTACAAATCTGATTTTAGAAGCTATCTCCAAACCCATTTTCGAAAACGATTCACAACACAACAACTAAATTCATTTTTTGCTAAAATTATCTAATTAATAATTCCAAACTATTAATACAAAATATTCCAAAATTTCGGGATATTACATCCTTCCCCCCTTAAGAGAACGCTTCGTCCCCGAAGCGCAAAGTAAATAGATCAACTCATCAGAGACCCATACAACACGTACTAAGTTGTAAACAACTCTCAAGATGTAAAAGTATGAACATTAAATGTAATCTTAGTTTAATGCAAAGTCGGCATTACAATCCACCCTCCTTAAAACAAGAGTTCGTCCTCGAACTCACGAGTTACACAATCCTATATGTATGTAAATAATCCTAACGCCTTGATGTACGAGTCGCTCGTAGAGGAACACCATTTTCGAAAACGATTCACAACACAACAACTAAATTCATTTTTTGCTAAAATTATCTAATTAATAATTCCAAACTATTAATACAAAATATTCCAAAATTTCGGGATATTACAGTGAATCCATGCAAATAGTGACCAATAAACCAAGGGTATTTATACAAATCATTTTCGAAAACATACGTACTTATGCCTAAACTTAATGAAACATACAATGTCAGCATGTCATGTACGAGTATTAACCATTATAAGAAGTAAACAATAGAGAAGTTGGTTTCAGCACATTCTCATCTAAAAACATAGTATAATTAAATATTTGGATAAATTTTGTCGGCATGGAAGTGAGAGTATTTCCATGCATGTAGGCTTTTATTGTACACATCTACTCCTCAGAAGTGATAACAAATGTTGCCATTTTATTTCCGATCACAACTCGTCATCACCAGCAGTATTTACAAACCTAGTTTCATCGGCAAGCCATCTATGTTTTGGTTTTATATGTGGAAGTAATATCTTTGTATGTTTTAGTATGGTTACTAATCTGGCCGATCACTTGCTCACAATCTCTACACCATCCGGTCACCCTTATAATGACCAAGTTTCAATGCATGGGCAAGACGACTTTCTTTCTCTTCTCCCCTCAAACTCCTCGCCTGCTTCCTCTTCTGAAGGCGGGAATGGCTATTTTATTGTTATTCTTATTCCCAATTTAATTTTTTTTTTCTTTTTTTACTGCTATTATAGATCCATCCCAAAAAAAATTAAGTGTTCTTTTTTCCAATTTCCTTGCCAAGTGATTAGAGTACTTGCTAATTACTCCCTTCGTTCCAGCTTAAACGTCTCATATTCCATTTCGGGACGTCCCACCTCAAACACCCCATCTATTTTGGGACATATTTCTCCTTCCTACTTTTATTAAACTATCACATCCTCTCTCACATTATATCTCCTACTTTTATTAATCCTCACATTCTCTCTCCTCATATTTCCTAATATCACCCCACTCAACTTACTATATCAATTTTTCTTATTCCACTACAAACAACGCCTGAGGTGCTTGAGCTGGGACGAAGAGATATTATTTTTCCCAAATTCTTCCTACAATAAAAAAGAAAAAAAAAAAAAGAGGAAAAGTCAGAAAGTCGGTCGAGAAAGTTCGGAACACCTATAAATATTGATCTTGCCCCTGACTCATCGAAGATAATAAAATCTCCAGTTGCTCCACCCTCTCATCGTCTTCCACAAGAACACGAAAAAAAAAAAAAAATAAGGAGAAAACCCTAGTTTCTCTCTCTTCTAAATTCTTGATTATTCTTCACTCGATCTGAACCATGTATCCCAAGAAATCCGGCATTAATGAAGTCGACGGAGCCAGCCCTGGGTACTTCTCTCTCTCTCTCTCTTCTCCCTTTTAATTTCATGAATTTTGCTTAATTTTTTTTGTTTTATTAAACCAATTTTTATTTTAATCTTGTGTAGCAAGATATTCATCGGGGGTCTAGCAAAGGACACAACTTTAGGTAAATAAATCGCCTTTTTTCATCTGGGTATGTCTTATTTTCTGGAAATTTTGTGGGTTTGGTATTAAAGTTTGGGTCTTTTTATTCTTATATGGTTGTGTAGATACTTTTAGCAAGTATTTTGGCAAGTATGGAGAGATTGTAGATTCTGTGATCATGAAAGATAGGCTCTCCGGTCGCCCGAGAGGTTTCGGGTTTATTACTTATGCGGATCCATCTGTTGTTGATATTGTTATTAAGGAGGATCATATAATCAATGACAAACAGGTAAAATTATTCGCTCTTATGATCATGGATAGAATTCCCTGTTTCTATGTGTTCGTTGTTTATTCGAATTTAGTTTATTAGCCTTCCTTTACTGATTGTTTCTGTATATAGAAAATCATTCAATCTATAGTGATTTGATACTCGAGTCGAATTATTAGCTCACTATTAGATTTGATAGCTCACCCGAATTCTCGCACTTTACCCGATTGCTGATTGATTAAGCTTATTAATTCTTCGACGATATTGGCCTTAGCTAGGGGGGTGAGCACTGTCATCTTGTTTTCTTTTGTGACTGTTCTCTTAGTTAGCCACCGACTTTCGGTCACTTTGCCTCTTGGGACCCTGATTGTTAATAAAAGGATCAGAATTTTCCTTTAAATGGATAGTTAAGGCGGTATTGGTGAATTATTAAGACACTAGTAGGTAAGACCTCACCCAAAATTTTCAACAATATTGGCTTAGCTAGGTGGTGAGCATTGTCATCTTGTTTTCTTTGGTGAATGTTTTCTTAGTTAGCCATCACCGTCTCTGAGTCACTCTGCCTAAACGCCTTGGCGGGCCTCATGCCTGTTAAAACTAAGATCTACAGCCACTCTGAATGACAATTTCTTGTGTTGGTCTGCCCATGAAACTATGTGCTTGGTTTGCTAGGTTGTATTACCCAGAACCTGTATTTTTTTATGTGGCAGTTCTGTTGTTCGAAAAGTGCTAGAACAAGGAGAAGGGCTTTAGTTGGTCACTGGAACTTCTTTTGAATTTTGTTAACTGGGTGTGGAATCAGTGGCGACAGCGTATTTATCTAGGTTTCCGCTTCTTATGGTATTTTTGTTTGGCGGTGCTGAGTTGATTATTGTCTTGTTAAATTGAACCGTACAAGGTTTGACCTTTTCTAGGAATGTATAATAGGAAAGATGCTGAATTTGGCAATGATATTGGTTTTGTCGGAATTGTGACGTGCAATGTGCCATCGCTAGTTCCTAGTAATTGGGATGATCTTGCTTATGTCAGAGATGTGTGTGCTCATGGTTTAGTGGATGTTCACTTGCTGTTTTCGGCAAATTTTCTTTATTTTTGACCAGGAGCATTAGACTAAGGCATTATCTATCAGTATATACCTTATTTAGCTGTTATTAGTTATGGACGTTGCTGACTTGCTGGTTTTATCATGAGATTGAAATGAAGAATCAGACTAGAAGATTAGTTTCTGTCGTATGTGATGGTTGCTTACCTAGTGATTGGGCTGTCATAGTGTCGTATTAGATTTCCTGGTTGTGGACGTACGTTTTGGTTCTGACAAGGGTTCCTTTTTGCTATGCGATCAGGTGGAAATTAAAAGAACAATTCCGAAAGGTGCTGCCCCGACAAATGACTTCAAGACTAAGAAGATCTTTGTTGGTGGGATTCCACCAACTTTGACAGGAGGTTTGGCTCAAAAACTCTGATGTTTTTGTTTGCTGTTGCCAATACTTGAGTGACCGATTTCTAAATTTTTTACCATTGTATTGTCTGAATAGATGAGTTCAGGGACTTCTTCTCAAAGTTTGGCAAGGTTGCGGACAACGAGATCATACTCGACCATGCTACCAAGCGGTCTCGAGGTTTCGGGTTTATTGTGTTTGACAACGAAAAAGTCGTTGATGAGGTTCTGGCTGACGGAAATATGATAGATATGAATGGTACTAGGGTGAGTTTAGTTCATTGGCTTTTAATTATAGGGAGTGCTAATTTTTCTAGTGCAGCTGTTTGGATCAATGGACCATGCTGTAACTCACCTTTATCCTGTAAAAATGTTAATTGTCTCAATGTTTGCCTTTTTGTAACATTGATGATGTTATGGTTGGTTCTACCTCACAGTCCTGGAATTCATTTCAGGTTTTTTCTTTCTTTCAAGCAAAACTCTTAGGTGTCTAAGAACCATAGGTTGACTTAATTCTTTGTTGTAGGTTGAGATCAAGAAGGCTGAACCAAAGAAAGGTTCAAACCCAGCTTCAGGTCCTGCAATCGCTAGTGACTCTAGGGCACGTGCATATGGTGATAATGTCAGAGGTTACCCTGAGCCATATAGTGGCTTTGGAAGTGGTTATAGTCCTGCATCTTATAGGAGCCTTGGAAGTATGCCTTCTAGGTTTGGAGATTACAGTGGCTATGGGAGTGGTGATTTTGGTGGAGGCTATGGTGCATTTGGTGGTTATGGAGCATACCGTGGTGGGTCATCCTACTACCCTGGCCGCTATAGCACATATGGAGCTTTAGATGGTGGATATGGTAGTGGCTTAGGTATGTACAGAGGAGGGGATGGTGGATATGCTGGTGCTGGTGCTGGGTCTGGGTCAGGTGCTGGCTATAGTTCAGGTGCTGGTGCTTATAGTGGAGCAGGAGGAGGAATGTATGGAGGTAGGGCAGGCTATAGCAGCAGTAGTCGTTACCACCCCTACACTCGATAGTCATTTAGTAAGAGCCTCGCCATAGTTGCAGAACATTACGCATGTCTCAGCAATTTAAGTATCCCAGCAGGAGTTATTGTCAGCCATTTTTAGAAGATTGGAAGATTGCGTCTAGTTCCAAATGCATTTAGGAGTGTCTATGATAGGTCTTCCTATTAGCTAATGTCTTCAGTAAACTGCCTAGTATAGAGCAGTCTTTTGTATTCAGTCTTAGTAATTGTCGTTTGGGATTGTGATTGGCTTAGAACAAAGATTGTTCCAGTATTATAGACTTAAGACATATTATGTCATACTTAATGCTTAAGGTTTGTTCCAGTACAGATCAGGTGAACTGTTGCTGTCAGTTTAGCATTTGAAAGCGCTAAGCGCTGCTGTTTTGTTTTAGGCATCCTCGTTCCGGGGGTTATTGTTCTTGTCGACTTGTCGTAGGACTACATTCAGGATAATTGTTGGTAGATGTCCTATCACCATTGTGCCGTAGTCGTGTATGAATAGGGATCACTGAAATCATGCTGATCCAGTTGATGATTCATGGTAGCTAATCCCATTTTATTCAAATATTTTTTTATATTGATGTAATCTAATTTAGGAAATTCTAATTGTATGTCGATTTTTTTAAAAACTGAATGATTTCAATTAAATTATATCCGGAATTAAATTTAATTAAACTGGATGTCCTTTACATATAGTTTTGTGAATAAAAAAATCAACAAAATTATTTGCCTTAGCGGTTGAGGTTTTAACATATAAATATGAAGTCACAGGTTCAAGCTAGGTGGCGGTAAAAAATTGCACAAGATGTAATATAATATTTATTGTTTCTTACATACTGAATGTCTTCATAAAGAGAAGAAGCGTGAGGAAGAGACGTCTGATACTATTGTATCAAAGTGGGAACAACTATTCATCTTCCTATTTGTGTTCATTTTCAACCTGTTCATCTTTTTTTTTTTTTTTTTTTTTTTTTGACGGGAATGTTAAAAACTCATTGTTAAATAGCCAAACGGCACTTACAATAAGCACGATCTACGATACTACAACAAAAAATACAACCAAGGCAGTTAAATAAACAATGGGTCAAGTAAGACTCCTTGTTTACGGATCGAAATCCGAGATAACTTTTGGATGTTCTCACATCATTTACGGCGGAGAAAAACACTTCGAGATGTGCTATAACCGTCTTGATGTATAAGTTGATGGAGTAGCGAAGATCGAAGGAGCTCCAAAGCGTCATTCCCGAAGGTGAATCTGAGAGGTTGGCTTTGAGGCAGAAGAACAGCACGCATTCGACCGCCATGGGCAAACCAAGAGAGGAGTAAGTCCTCCATCTACCATCCCGAAAACGGTCAGATCCAAACAGAGAACACCAGGTGAAGAGATTGAAGCTAGTAGGAACTAGATCAACCAAACCACACAACACACCACCTTTTGACGGGATAGAAAAACTCCCTAAAGGAGAGGGAAAATCTATCAAACAACACAGAAGAACAAAGAAACAACTAAAAAACATTAAAATGGACAAAATCAAGCCGGAAATGACCAAAAAATAGTCATTCCCGGCCTGAGAAGCCAAGGCAGGCGGAGGAAACAAGGAGAATTAAAAGAGGAGAGAGAAAGGAGCTTTTTGGAGAGAGAAGTCTTTTAACCCGTTCATCTTCATATCCATCTTTATATTCAATCTTTTTTCTAATATGCAGATTTCTTAATCTAGATTCAAATACAAACAATTAAAATTAAAATCAAATTCACTACTCTCTTGTAAATTAACCTTAAATTAACAAGCCTCCATGTTAATTTAACCCAAAATCATACTTTTCTTCATGTTCTTCACCTCATATTCATCTCATTCTTCATCTTCAATCTTTTTATACCCACTTTAATTTTTTCTTTTACATTAACAATTCTTCAACATGTAGAAGATTCATTTGGGTGTTTAATTTAAAATTTTCCATGTTCATCTTGGCTAGAGGAGAAGATAAGGGAAAGAAAATGAGGGAAGAGAGGTTGGATGTGAAAAAAATGAGGTAGAGAGAGAAAGTAAAAAAAGAAAGGGTTTTGTTATATCTAACAATAAAAGAAAAAGGTAAAAAAAATTAAATTTGAATAAATCCATTTGAAAAATTTGAATGTAAATTAAACTTTTGGGAATTTTTTTTTTTGAAATGGACCAATAAGGGACTGACACATCCCATTTTATTAGATTCCACATACAACCATTGTATGTGTACCCTTTTCTTCCATTCATTGCTAAAATGACTAAGTCAGTCACTCGTCGCTCGTCACTCGTCACATGCTTCTCAATCTCAATCCTTTTCTTTTTCTTGACGATTTCTCCTTCCTCTCAATCACACTTTTTGTTTGTACCGGAGTTTGTGGAATTTGGTTGAACAAGTTTTGATGTGATCCCGATTTTAATTGTACTCTTTTGAGAGAATTAAACTCATTTTATATAATTTGAAAAGTACATGCCTTTATAAAGGAAGGATATAATGCCACTACCCATTTATATGCTTCCACGGCAAAATATGTTGTCAAACTTGCCCATTTACCAAGGATAGAGCAAATTAGAAAACAAGTATGCATTTTATGTCTTTCATCTTTCCTCTTACGTCACTTTTATCGTGTAAGAGTATAATTGGGTAGTGGCATAATGCCATTCCTTTACAAATCGTGAGGTTGTGACTAGCAGGTTTAAATTTGTTTGGTTTTTGTACTCTTAATGATAAAAAAAATCGTTTTTACTGATATTAATTCAAGTTATCATCCAATGAACTAAATTCGAAAGGTCACATTGCTAGTTCTTATCCCCTCGCCCCTCCTTAATAATTATGAATACATCAAAGGTCTATTACAACTTTACCAAAATAATTCTGGATGGTTTTAGCACCACCGGCTGTCACATTATCACTATTCCGATGCGTAGCAACTAGAGGTGACCATGGGCCGGGCTTAGTGTAAACAAAGTAGGCTCGGTGTAAGGGGCAGAGCGGGCTTTTGGGCTCGTTCGTTTTTTTTTTGTTAAAACTTATGTATTACCTCATTATTACGTTTTTGATGACTTTACACATTAATATTCTCTAGTATTGCATATTTAGTTTAATAATAAACTATTGCACCTTTTTAAAAAGGTTTTTGATATTGTTATCATAATTTACAATATTTTTTTTAATAATATTATTATTTTAATATACTTAATTATTATACTTAGCCTAATTTTGCTACATTGATTGCTTTATTTACCAAATTTGTATTTAAATTAGTTTAAAAAACTAAGATTTATAAACTTAAAAAAAAAATGCGTTTTTTTCATAAAGCGGGCCGGGCCAAATTTTGGGCGCGAGCCCAAACCAGGGAAAAGTCGGGTCGGGTCGGGCCATCAGGCCTGGCCATTTGATCAGCTGTAGTAGCAGCCATATGTTAGTTATGGTCTTATGGGCCGCGCTCGTGCGTTGGATCGATTAATTAGTCACATCAATACTTTCGTGCTCTTTACAGTTCGGCCCAGACAAGGCCCAAACCTGAACTTAAACGACTTTTTACAACGTTCACTAACTAACTTGCAAAAATGTCGTTACGTCATGACCGTTAACTTACCCGCCCTATCTGAAATCTTCATCAATTTCCCACCTTCTCCATTCTGCAAAGATAGCTTGTAGATTAACAAACACGCCTCAAATCTGCCCTTGCAATCTTGCCATTGAAGCTTCATTAACCTTCCCAGATGATTTTCTCAGTGACATCACCCACTACAGATTCGCCCAATTTAAGTTGGTTGTCATCCTCTTTATTGCCCTCCACCTGTTTGAGGAAATGCCTGACTGAAGGAAAGCCAAGCTTAGGACAACCCCCAACTTGGTTTCGCGTGGCGGCGAAGAAGACAGCGTCTGTAGTCCCAAAGGGGCTTCAAAAACACGCTAAGAAAGACTTGTCCAAGATGTTGTGGACCGAAGCCGCCATTAAAGCTATTGTGAAGAAATCAGGGTCTAATAAGTACAATAATTTGTGGCCAAAAGCTGTTTTAGAAGCTTTGGAGGAGGCCATCCAGCATTACAAATGGGAGTCTGCTCTCAAGGTCAGTCTTTTTTTATTCTTGAGTTAATTTGGTTCAACAAAGAATGATTTTTGGATAATATACTAGTGAATGTGATTTAAGTTTGGTATTGGGCTTTCGCAAAAACTTGGGTAAGACGGTCTAACTATTCGTTATGTTGAATTCGTGCTCGGTACATTACAGTGGCAGACTAACTAATTAAGTAAGTGACCAAGGCTCACATCTATGTGTAGATATTCGGCCTCCTACGGAAGCAGCATTGGTATCAACCAAGATGCCAGACATACACAAAACTTATAATGATGCTTGGGAAATGTAGGAAGGCAGAGCAGGCTGGCTTGCTTTTCGAGGTGATGTTGTCTGACGGGGTTAAGCCTGCTGTTGATGTCTTCACTGCACTTGTGAATGCTTATGGGCTATGTGGCCAATTTGAACAAGCGTTTGCTATTGTTGATGACATGAAGTCTGTGTACGACTGTAAACCTGATGTGCATACGTATTCAATACTCCTCAACAGCTGTGTAAAGTACCGTCGTTTTGATCTTGTACGTCAGATTCTTACTGAGATGTCGTACCTGGGAATAGAATGCAGTACAGTTACGTACAACACTGTTATAGATGGATATGGGAAGGCTGAATTGTTTGATATGATGGAAAGTTTATTGTCAGAGATGATTGAAAGTACTAAATGTAGTCCGGATATTTTCACATTAAATTCTTTCATTTGGGCATATGGGAATTGTGGCCAAATTGAGAAAATGGAGAGTTGGTACGAAGAGTTTCAGTTGATGGGGATAAACCCGGATGTGAGAACCTTCAACATCTTGATCAGATCATATGGGAAAGCACGCATGTACGAGAAGATGGAATCTATTCTGGAGTTCATGAAGCAAAGGTGCTACTCACTGACAGTGGTGACTTTCAATACTGTGCTTGATATATTTGGGCGAGCTGGTAAAGTTGAAAAGATGGATGAATTTTTCCTGAAAATGAAGCATCAAGGCATGAAACCAAATACTGTTACGTATTGTTCTCTTGTTAATGCTTACAGTAAAGCCGGGAAGCTGTACAAGGTGGATTCAATTCTGAGGCAAGTCGACAACTCTAGTGTCATTTTAGACACGCCTTACTTCAATTGTCTCATAAGTGCCTATGGTCGGAGTGGCAACATTGATAAGATGAAAGAGTTATTCTTGGAAATGAAGGAAAAGAAGTGTGAGCCCGATCATATAACCTTTGCCACCATGATACAAGCATACAATGCCATGGGAATGACTGAAGCTGCCGAAGATGTAAAGGCTAAGTTGCTTGACATGCAGAGCTGCTCAGGTCTGGCCTCGTGATCTCTATGTCCCTCTCATTATAATACTGCATATAATTTACAAACTAATTGTCTTGTACTGTGCTCTAATACAGGACCCAAGCTGCTGCTAAGCTGATTTATTTAACAGTTAATACCGAGGATCTATTAGAGGCAGATCAAGATCAAACGTCATACTTCGAACTATTATTTGGGTGTGGGGGCTCAGATCAGTCTCTCGCCTCCCCACCAAATTCTTGTAAATTATTATTGATTTTTAGTAATATAATATAATTATAATTATTGAAAGCACAAAAAAAAAAATATACTAGTATTTCATAGTGGGAAAAATACTCGTGTTAGTATGCTGATTAAAACGTCATACTTCGAGTGTAATAGTCTCGTTTATTCATATCAATTATTTTTGTGAAAGATTCAGTCACATTCAACGCAATACAACAACAACAACAACCAAACCTTAATTCACATTAAACGCAATATCATCACTCAAAAAATTCGATAATATTCCGGGCGAACACCTCTCCTAGTCTCTTTAAATATGTTTAAGAAAAGATTAATGAAGTGAGGCAGCCAAGTAGGTTGTTTAATTTGAAAAGCATGATTCCATCCTTTTATGGCGCCAAAATTGGGCACATCAGAAATTCTGTAACTCTTTTCTTAATATCTCCATTAAGAATCGCATTCATCAACACAGTTTCTACAACCGAATTTAACGAACTAGTAATTCCCGCCAAAAGGAAAACATTTTCCCACACTTTTCAAGAATGCGCCCGCCAAAGAGCTCTGAATCCGGGCCAACAGGCCCATTCTCAGATGATTGTTTCCGGGTTTCAACCCACAATCTTCGTCACCAATTGTTTGATTCAGATGTATATTAAGTGTTCGCGCTTAGCGTATGCACACAAGGTGTTTGATATAATGCCTCAACGAGATACTGTCACTTGGAACGCTATTATGTTTGGGTATGCTGTGGAAGGAAAGATTGATGTTGCGCAGAGTTTATTTGATTCCATGCCTCTCAGAGACGTGGTGTCGTGGAACACCTTGGTTTCGAGTTATTTACAGACTGGGGATCATCGGAAATGTGTGGATATTTTCTTGGAGATTGTCAAAGGTGGAGTGTGCTTTGATCATGCTACATTGGCTGTTGTTTTGAAATGCTGTTCGTTGTTGGAGGATTATAGACTCGGTGTGAAAATTCATGGGCGGTCAGTGAAATCGGGTTTTGTTGATGACATGGTAACAGGAAGTGCTTTACTTGATATGTATGCAAAATGCAAGTATTTGGATGAGTCTCTGCGGTTTTTCTTTGAGATGCCTGACAAGAATTGGGTCTGTTGGAGTGCTATTATTGCGGGTTTTGTTCAGAATAATCAGCTTTCTGACGGGTTGGAGTTGTTTATTGAGATGCAAAGACAAGGAGTAGGAGTTAGCCAATCTTCTTATGCTAGTGTTTTTAGGGCTTGTGCAGGACTATGCGCGTTTAGATTAGGTTGCCAATTGCATGCTCTTGCTTTGAAGACAGACTTTGGTAGAGATACCGTTGTGTCCACTGCTACTTTGGATATGTATGCAAAATGTCAGAGGTTAGTCGAGTCACGAAAGGTATTCAATTCTATGCCCCATCGTAGCACTCAGTCGTACAATGCCATGTTAGTAGGTTATGTACAAAGCAATCAAGGTTCTGAAGCATTGCAATTGTTCCATAATCTGTGGGAAACCGGCCTATTCTTTGATGAAGTTACTTTATCTGGTGCCTTTAGTGCCTGTGCTTTGTTAAAAAATCTGCTAGCAGGCAGTCAGCTGCATGGTTTGGTCATCAAGTATAATTTCCAGTCCAATGTTTGCGTAGCAAATGCCATTTTGGACATGTACGGAAAATGTGGAGCTGTGTTTGGTGCACATGGTGTTTTCGATGAGATGGCGAGGCGGGATGCTGTGTCTTGGAATGCTGTAATTGCTGCTTATGAGCAGAATGGACATGAACAGGAAACTCTACGCCTTTTTGCTTTAATGCTGGCTTCTGGCATGGAACCCGATGAGTTCACTTATGGCAGTGTTGTGAAAGCTTCTGCCAGTAAGCAACTTACTTCATGTGGCATTGAGGTCCATGGCAGAGCCATCAAATCCGGAATGGGCTTCCACCCGTTTGTTGGGAGTACTTTGGTTGATATGTATTGCAAGTATGGGATGATCGATGAAGCTATGAAGCTTCATGATAGATTGGAGGAACAGAATATGGTGTCGTGGAATGCCATGATTTCTGGCTATTTATCACAAGATCAGGATGAGGAAGCGCAAAAGTTTTTTTCTATGATGGTGGGTAAGGGCATAGAACCTGATAATTTTACGTATGCTACAGTTCTGGATGCGTGTGCTAATATGGCTACAGTTGGTCTTGGGAAACAAATTCATGCTCAAATTATCAAGTATCAATTGCAAGCAGATGCTTATATTGCGAGCACTCTTGTTGACATGTACTCTAAGTGTGGCAACATGCAAGATTCTCAGCAAATTTTTAAAAAAGCACCAGAAAAGGATTTTGTGACCTGGAACGCAATGATATGTGGCTATGCTTACCATGGCTTTGCGGAGGAGGCTCTTAAAGTCTTTGAAGACATGGAAAAAGAGCAGGTGAGGCCTAATCATGCAACTTTCGTGGCGGTGCTCAGAGCTTGCGGTCACATGGGCCTTGTTGAAAAGGGTTGGGATTATTTCTACGCAATGTCCAGCTATGGATTGGATCCTCAACTGGAGCATTATTCCTGCATGGTGGATATTTTAGGAAAGTCTGGGCAGATTCGTAAAGCTTTAGAACTTATTGAAGATATGCCATTTGAGGCTGATGATGTTATTTGGAGAAATTTGCTAAGTGCTTGCAAGATGTACGGAAATGTGGAGGATCTGGAGGTGGCAGAAAAAGCTGCAGATGCCATCCTTCAACTGGATCCTCAGGATTCTTCTGTTTACATTCTCCTGGCAAATATATATGCTGATGCTGGGATGTGGAACGAGGTTTCAAGGATGAGAAAGGCAATGCGGGAATACAAGGTGAAAAAAGAGCCTGGCTGTAGTTGGATAGAGGTGACAGGAGACATGCACACATTCTTAGCTAATGACAAGGCTCATCCAAGTCGTGAAGCTATAACAGAGGAGCTAAGTTTACTTTACAGTGAGATGAGATTGATTGACTGTTTACCCGAGGGTGATTCTGATCTCAATATTGGAACAGGATCAAGTTCATTAGTGTGTCTTCGTTGGCCTAGAAACTATTCAAAAGTTTCTTCCACAGTCTGATGCATCAGAAATACAGTCAGGGTTTAAAGTATTGATCAAGCATGACTGAATGTGGACAGCATTGGCCTAGTGAACTGACGCGGATGGTGATCCATTGGTGCCTGCCAAGTGCCAACTGTCAACTGCCAATATCACAATGCAGACTGAGTGCAGGAAGGCCGAAAGCATTCCAGTGGCAGGAGACGGCTTCAGCTGATCATCGAAGACAGGTTAGTCTTCTGTAATGCAAAAGGGTGAGCTAGTTAAGGCCTTTCCTTCTGGTACAACAAATTAATACATTGCCATAATCCAAAAGCCCACATATACATATCTTAAGTCAACCCAAATACTAAATCCTCACTTGATGTCACCCTCAGAAGATCTCACTCAAAATGACTCATTTTCATCTATATAGTCCATAGTTTTATCATATTAGACAATACTACTAATCTGTACAACTCAAAATTTAGAGCACGAAACCGCATTGACTTATCCTTAATCCTTAGCTAAGCAAACTACTCATTTTGCATTTTTCGATTTAGACACATGTTATAGGATTGAGTAGCGCATGCTGACTTGTGAGTGTGTATCGTCATTGCATATATGTCGTGTACACGCTACTCAAATCCGAAAATAATTTACCCTTATTATTTGACATTAAACAACTTGGCTGTCTAGTCAAATGCTTCTGAAGATGCAGTAGAAATGTAGAATGCATGCTCCTTGAACTAACATCAAGTTAGTTAGAAAGTTCATAAGAAGGCTATAAAATTCAAAGGAATATACACAAAGAGATGAACCGTTCACATGAGTTCATAAGAAGAATGGAACTTCTAACAATGTCATCATAATTCATAGTGCTTCGGTCGTAACAGAGGAAGCTTAAATGAGAAATATGTGGAAAATATTAATGATTATGTTTTTTTATGAAAGTTGATACTACGATATTATAAACTTAAAGACTTGGCAAAGGTCTAACTAATGGTTTACCTCGCCAAAAATGTCAAATCTCATGATATCATAATTTTATAGCAATGCTGAATTTACTGATCTCTCAGCCTAAACCAAACCGTAGTAACCACGTTATGGTCCAACAGTAGAAATTTATCATGACTTGGTTCTTTTTCGGAGGGGTAGAAACTCTACAAACATATCATTACTTAAGGATTATTATTTATTAGTCACCAAAGTTAATCCAAAAGTAAGTGTTGCCATTAGGCCGCTAATCCACTTTGTTCTTAATCTGTGAACTTACCGTAATCGGGATTCAAAACTAGTCTGCATCAATACTATCGAAGGGCAATAAGATTGGATTAATTGCTCTGTTTTGTGTTGTCCATTTCCTAGGGTATTCAGATCACTTAGCAATACCCCACCATAATGAGGCACTAGTTTGATTAAACGCAATTGTGAATCACGTTCTGTGGGTGTTAGCGTGTTGGTTACACTGGGCAAGACACGAGTCGTGAGGAGTTTATCACTCACAAATAAAAAGAGCTTTCGTTTGTGGAGGAGCTTCCAATCTACGTACACACTAGAAATAACACAGCCAATGTGATGCCATTGCAACTTACAACCGCGTATTGATCCACCACTCCTTTACAAAACAACCAATGGATCATAAATCATCATGTGATATTTGGAGATCCGAGATAATTACTCTTATTTTTCACTTGAAATGTAAGACGCTTGATTATTTATATCATACTCCTTCCATTATCAATAATTCAAAAGAACGGATGAAGACATATGCACCCTCTAAGGACTAATTTTCACATCGTAGTTAATAGCTCAAAACATATTATTCGTCCAGTTACTCTAAGCTGACTCATTTTACAACAATTGTATCATTATGATACAATTGCATTCATATATATTAGGTTGACTATAGAATATGAATAAAAGTTGCATGGATCATGTATTCATGTGGACCGTCCTCCGAAGATGCCCTAAAATAAGATAAGCGGTCATGCATGGTCTATGAACTTATGATTGAATTTGAACGATGATATATGGTCACACATTCACACTCACACGGTTGCAACATTTATTTATAATTGTCACGTGTAATAACACACGTACTCTCCTTATCTACTTAATTGTTTGGGACACGTCTACACAACTTGTTAATACTTGCCCTTTTCATGCAAATGTGAAATGCCGTGTGTGTTGCAAATTAGCTAAACTTGTTCTCTTCTCGATCTTTCATGTGTAAGCTAAGCATTTGGTCGCGAAAAAATAATGGATTTTCTAAAACAAATTACTTTAGAAAAGTTACTTATAATAAATTCATAACTATATGTCATTAGAAAGTAGAAACAAGCTAAGCAAGTGTAACGTATTGAACAAAAGTTTCAATACCTATTAAGCAAAAATACAATTGAAAATTAGTGTGAAATGAGTAGTATAAGAGTGTCCCCCGATTTTATGTATGTATTGAAAATTTGAAACGTATACTTAGGGAATGAATTATTTTGCTACTTTTACTAGATGTCCTCTTTGCTTGATATGATGCATTTTTTCTATTAGTAGAAAAGAAAATGAATGAGTCTAGAAAATTTCTTACGTTATTTTGACTTTTACTAGACACTATTTATATGTCATAACTATTCTTCTGCGCAAACGTAAAAAACTACTTATGGCATATGACTTGTCCTTTGATAAAACCTTGAATCACCTAAGTCAATCTTTCATATCGACGCTTATGAAACTTAAAAAGAACACATCCTTTCAATTAACCACTACAATTTTTCTTAATCGCCTTATAAATCATTATTGACTAATTAACAACAACGTATGATACACTCGTACACTAGCTTAGCACGAGGCAAGAGTCTCCACAAGTTGGCCCATAAACACAAGTAGTGTTCCTCTAATTTAAAGTCTAAACACAAAAATAAATATCCCTTCTAAAAATAAAAGTAAAACAAAATCAAAATAGAAATAGTTCCCCCTTAAAAAAAAAAGAAAAGCTATATAAACCGACTCTCGCTGTTTTTAATTTATATAACTTCCCACACACACAACACAAATCACACACATCTATACCACACCTCTCCTACTTCCTCTCTGTTTCTCTCCCAATTTACGCAACATACACTATATTATATGGACTCGAAACGGAGCTCCGTCATCATTGTCGGCGCCGGCGTCTCCGGTAACCTTGACTAAACCTTAAAACACTGTCGTTTCATTTTTATTAAAATTTCACACTCTGATTCCCAATTTTGTTTTCGTATGTATGTAGGAATATCAGCGGCAAAACAGTTGGCAGAGAACGGCGTGGAGGACATACTTATCCTAGAAGCTTCCGACCGTATCGGAGGCCGAATACGCAAGGAACATTTCGGAGGTGTTTCAGTTGAGCTCGGCGCCGGTTGGATTGCCGGTGTCGGCGGTAAAGAAACAAACCCGGTCTGGGAATTAGCCAACCAGTCCGGTTTACGTACCTGTTTCTCTGATTACAGCAATGCTCGTTTTAACATTTATGACCGAGGGTAAATAAAATATTTATTTTTTTTATTTTTATTTTTTATCAAGGGTAATTATCATTCGTGTGATCGTGTCTATTCTAATCATAATGTGACGTACAATACTACTAAATCTAATAAAGCCAAAATTGAATTGATTTTGACAAGAGTTGAATTTGTTAGTGCAGCGTGTGTGTTACGTATTCAAGTCTGACGGTAACTTTGAAATTGTTTGAATGACATACACAGCGGTAAAATATTTCCGAGTGGTGTAGCTTCTGACTCTTATAAGAAGGCGGTCGATTCTGCTATTAAGAAACTCAGTGACGATGATGATGATGACGATATTATTGGTGAACCTCCAAAGTATGTCCATGATTATTATTATATATTATGACTATGATTATTTGTTATTATAATTTTGAAACTTTATGAAATGTGAGATACATACTCTTAATTATAACATATGATTATTGATTGTAATTTTTTGGTTGTACCGATGACAGTTCGCCGAAAACACCGATAGAGTTGGCAATTGATTTCATCCTCCATGATTTTGAAATGGCAGGTCATTTTTCACCTTTAATTTCTATCACAGTACACCCTTTATGCAAATCTGTATAGTAAATTAATTATCTATTGTGCAAAGTTTTAATTATCTCATCAACTAACCTTTTTCTTTTACGCAGCCACCTTTTTTTTTTTTTTTTTCACTTTTCTTTAATTTGTTGATTGATTGGACATTAGATATATAGACACGTACTCTATCAAGCTTACTATCTGATCGTAAGTTATTAATCATTAGATAACTAGAAAACGGGCATGAACATGTACCTACGAGATTTCTAATGCTTTTTTCTTATAAAGTAGAAACAATGACATAGTTTTAATCTCGAAATGATTATATATTGATTACGCATTTTGTAATGGAAAATTGCAGAGGTTGAACCAATATCAACATACGTTGATTTTGGAGAAAGGGAATTTCTGGTTGCGGATGAAAGAGGGTACGAGTACTTGCTCCATAAGATGGCCGAAACGTACCTTTTGACTTGTGATGGTGAAATTTTGGACAACCGCCTCAAACTCAACACGGTATATATATATATATTGACATTTTTACTGTTTTTACTATCATTAATTAATTATCTTTATGAAAACAATTGTATGGGGGGGGGGGGGGGGAGGGTAAAACAAGGTCCAAGCTTGTTGCTGGTTAATAGGGGGTCATAACTCACAAACACAATCTACGCGAAATTTGTCTACTTTGTTTTTCGGATACTGATCGTGACACTGACACTACTCAAAGTTTATTCGGACATCCTCCCCACTAATGATGTAGGCATTGAAATATATCTGTTTAATAAACCAAGTAAAAGGAGCATAAAAAAAAAGTATATCTAGAGCTTGTAAAAATCAATGCTTTTATAAGTTTGCATGTAGTGTTTTCGACTCCGGAGTGGGAGCCTAAGAGTTGATTGGTAGCTTGACCCACCAGTTTCATGATAACGATGCATACTCTAATTAGTTGATTACTACTTCCTCTATTTCATTCAATTGTTTACATTTATTAGATAACCACCTGAGCCAAAAGTCTAGACTGATGGTTAGAGTATATACCCACAATGATTTTATACTTCAACACGCCCTCTCACGTAAAGGCCCACTTGGGTAATTCACTGGCCCACAAACACAACACTTAAACTGAGCTTTTTAAGGCTCCAACACAACAATGGAGGGGGCTACCAGGATTCGAATTCGAGACCTCAGGATCGCTGAGGCTCTGATACCATGTTAGATAACCACTTGAGCCAAAAGTCTAGACTGATGGTTAGAGTACCCACAATGGTTTTATACTTTAACAACATTTGGTCGGGTTTTGTGAAGGAAACCTAAACCCAACGTAAACGATTGAATGAAATGCACAGAGTAATAACTTTGTTTGTTAGTTATGTTTTTATTTTATTTTTGGATGATCATAGATCAAATCAATGAATAGAAGTAGTACACAACTTCTTGTTTTAGGTTAAACATATCATTTGATGCATGTTTCTTGCAATTCAATACTACATTAAGATCAGATTCTATGCACCGTACATATATAAACTATGTTTATTTGAATGGATGCCTTGTTTGACTTTGGTTTAAGATTATGATTGGATGCCATCAAGCTAGCCCACAGAAAACAACAAATTTGGACGGAGAATTGTATTACTGTGTAATTATCACTATGTATTATAATTATGTCGCAGATTATTGGTATGCATCTAATTGTGTGTCTTATTATTTAGTAAGAGTTGAAGTGACAATCAACTTGGCCTTGTCTCATGTGGAAATCATGTTTGAAATCCATGGTGTTGTGTTTAATTCTGATCTGTAGTAAACCAGTATCTCTTTTAGTAGATACATTGCTTTTTGCAAGTTAAGTCTCTCAGGGATTCAGGGGAGGAACAAAAGAATTCGGCTGTAGGGGGTCGGTAATTGTCTGTAATTAAAGCTCGAAGAGTCAGATACTACAATTTACCTACTTTTTAACTAATGATTCGAGCAAATTTCAATCAAAAGTTGTGAGGGAGGAGGCAATTGCCACGGCTAGCCTCCCCCTTGGTTAGCATCAACTGATGCATGGTAAAAGAAGTTGTGATTTAATTGATATGTAAAAAGGAAGTTTGTTAGCAATTACTAGTAGATGAGTGATGTCTTGACTTTTGATAATTGATGCACATTGGCAGAAGCCCACATACATACATGATAACCCAGACGTTGAAATCAATCCCTTTTTTTTTTTTTTTTTTTTGCATTTCATGACCCAGTATAACGTACCCTTGTTTGACCTACTCAAATGTTGCCAAAACGAATCGTCATGATTTTGATCTTGAAACTTGAAAGCCCTTCTTAATTTAGAGTAGGTCCAAGAAACATGAATAATAATACACTTAGAAAATTTACGCATCATAAAAATACATAACAATGGTTAACTCATGGTTAATACTTCTATCGTAAAAGTCTTTAGTGAGTACGAGTACGGGAGATGATATGATCACTCTCTTTGGGAGAATGTTCATGGACACTCCACCTTTCTTTGGTTAATACTCATGATATTTGCACTCTTAATGGGGTAATTGTTGGTAACTCTTAAGTAACATATCTTGGAAAAGCTCCCAATGACTCAATGTGGGTCAACTTAATACTGTCTTTTGTGATATCTCAAATCATTTCTGGCTAGGCATTTCAATTATTTCTTCCCCGTCAATGATATGATGCCACCAGGTTGGACTCAATTTCGGTACCACTCTTTTCTCGTACTCTGGTAGTCTCGTTTGAATTCTGGATTTTATCTAGCTACGAAAAGAGGGTGATACTCGAATTGAGTAACTTGAATAATACCCACGAACTGCATTATCGTATTTCCCGTTTCTGATTAATTACTCAGACTCTATTTAGCAACTTAGAAATTAAAGCAACTATGGATTTTAAATTTTGGGGCAGGTTGTTCGGGAAATACAGCACTCGAGGAACGGCGTTACCGTAAAGACGGAAGATGGTTCGGTATACGAGGCTAATTACTTAATATTGTCAGTTAGCATTGGTGTTCTCCAAAGCAAACTTATTTCCTTCAGCCCATCTCTGCCCGTACGTATCTCTCTCCTCTTGTATCAGTCAATGTACTACTATTTCCTTTTAATTGCTTGTCAATTAGCTTACCGAGTACTTTTTGTCTTGGCGTTTATTTTTGACATACATATCATCGGGTGGTAGTGTAGGAGATATTATGTAATGACTTACCAGTCTCGCTCGAGACATGATTAGCGAATAAGGCTGTGTGGCTTGGTGTCTGCTGTGGTCTGTGGATCGGGTTTTTGAACATTTCGTGGTGATAGTGATATGAGTTACAAATGTACAGTGCGACATGTAACATTTCGTGGTGATAGTGATATGAGTTACATCCCTGAACTTTTACGTGCTAAGAATAGGTTAACACAAAATAATAAAGAGTAGCCTATAGAAGAAGTTCATGGCTAGTCCTGCAATCATTCACCAGTCAAATAACAAATCTATAAAACATGATAGTGCAATTGATTTACTTCAAATAAAGATTTCAGTGGGCGCGACGACGAACGATTGTTGTAGAACTGGACCACTCCAAAAGGCCTACGTTATCGTGTTTGCAAACATGAAGGCATTGTGGGCTGTCTAATGGCCCCCCTAATCTTGCGTGAAAGATACAATTATCTTCATATTATATGATCACTGTATGTTAATATGTCAACTTGTTTCCGAGAAAAATGAGAGCGTGTTTCATGTTGGCTCATATCTTAGTAGGCTAATGAGGAACTGATTACTAATGATCTTTAGATTGAACGATACTGAACTGAACTGTACTAGATATGTACGACATTGTTGTAGGATTTTGACACGATCCGTTTACGTATGATGTCATTAATGTGTCTTGTAACACACTCTTAGTAACTTAATGTATGTATGTATGTATGTCTCGAAACAGAGGTGGAAGACAGAAGCCATAGAGAAATGTGATGTGATGGTGTACACTAAAATCTTCTTAAAATTCCCATACAAGTTTTGGCCATCAGGAGAGGAGAAAGAGTTCTTCATATACGCACATGAACGGAGAGGCTACTACACATTCTGGCAGGTTTGTTAATTAATTAATTGCTATAAATAAACTCAGAGTTAGTGATTCTTCTTTTCTGTAATTGCGGCATTATTAAATCTTAACACATAAAGTTGCCTGTAATTCTTTTCTTCGCAATTGCCGTGGGCTCTTTTGATAAACTTTATAAAGCGGCTCTTGTTTTTATGATTTATGGGGTGCTTGATTGCCCACTCTATTATACCTTTGATCACTAAGATCCCTAGACATATAAAAACAAATGGATTTAGATGACGATTCATATTAACCGTCCCAACTGTTGTTGTTAGGATATAGATTACGGTTTGATTTGGCATAATATGATACCTCTGACCTGAGCTAACTGTGTGTGCTTGTTTGTCATCATCAGCACATGGAGAATGCATATCCAGGTTCTAACATTCTTGTCGTAACATTGACGAATGGTGAGTCTAAACGTGTCGAGGCTCAACCTGACCAAGAGACCCTCAGAGAGGCAATGGAAGTTCTCAGGGATATGTTTGGCCCCAACATACCAGATGCTACTAATATTCTTGTGCCTCGTTGGTGGAATAATCGGTTTCAGAGGGGTAGCTATAGCAATTACCCTATAATTTCGAACAATGAAGTAGTGCGAGATATCAAGGTATATCCTGGCAATGAACTGCATTGTAACTTCTTGTAGATAAGAATCTGTAGTTATTCAAGACTTTTCATGATACATCGTTTTGTTTTTAACTGTCAATTCTCGCTCAGGCCCCAGCAGGCCGCATCTTCTTCTCGGGAGAGCACACAAGTGAGCGGTTTAGTGGCTATGTCCACGGGGGATATCTCGCTGGTATGTAGTATAGTGCCAGATTCTTACTGATAATGTTGGCAATGCAGAACCATGTTTACTCATTTCAGTTTGATTTCTGGTGAATGCAAACAGGTATCGATACCAGCAAGGCTCTGTTAGAAGAAATGAAGTCAGAATGTCAAGGAAGAAACAGCAACAACCAAACATACCTGTTGGAACCCCTGTTGGCTCTGAGTGGATCTTTGACATTATCTCAAACTGAGACTGTCTCTAATCTTCACAAATACGAGTTACCTAGACAGATTTTGCTCGGTATGCCAGAACCCATCTTATGACTAAATGGACCGATTACTGGTAACCATTTGGTCGATCTTGATGCTGCAGCCACCATGGAGAACATTAGGGCAGGTTCAGGTGCACATCGCTCCAGAATTGCTAGTCCTGTTGAGTAAACGGATGGACTGATAGCGGGGAGCAGTGTGGTCTGGCATCTCTAATGATCTAATCTTAAACTAAGACAGATTTGATATAACCAGCAAAGCTCTATGTTTCCAGATTGGTGATTGCTAGAGGTAGCATTTTAGCTGATTGAAGCAACCGAGAAATCTTTGGATTGGGAAAGATTGTTTTGGGAAGGTAGTTACAGTAACATCAACTAGCTAATCTAAGTGTATCTAGTTACGGAAGGCTAATGTGTAAACGCAGTCAGATTTCAGCAAAAACGAGTGTAATTGGTTGGTATACGACTTTATTCTATCAATTACTCGAAATCAAAACAAAAATTTTCTGAAATTCACAAAACTGTACTGCCTCATCAGGGCATTCACTATTGGATACAAGAGAGAACCATACTAAAGTTACGCAGCAGCACATATATACAGGATTCATAAAACTTATCTTAAACAAGCGCTTTGCTGAAGTATTTCTCGTACAGTGTAGTCGCTACAGATAGTGCATCCCCCTGAGCCTTGACAGGGTAGAGCTTTGTTGCAGTTTGCCATTCATTTGAATAGGATATCCATTCCTTTCTCCAGACGTCCATTTTGAAAGTCTCATTCATAGTCAAGGCTTTCCTGAGATGATCAAAATAGGTCGAAGCACGGGGTAGATAGTAATCTTGCAATAGTCCACTCCAGAATTTGTTAGCTAATAACACAATCACGGTAAAAGAGGATTAGAGCCCACACCGGTAGCCAGTACATATTACAAGTCGGGAATAGGAGTCTAGGTTTTTATGTATTTACCGTAGTCATGTAGCTTGCTTTGATTGGTTGGTGTAGTGTCGAACCACATAGTGATTTGAGTTCTTGCATTCCACTCATACTGGAAAGATTACTCCAAAATTGTGAACAATAGAACCTTGTTCTCAAGATTTTACATTTATAAGCACAGAAAAGAAATGAATATCGATACTGACCTGCTTCATCTCTGTAGGATTAGAAGCCAAGCTTTTGGCACTTTCTAGCCAAGTTCCAAGTAGAAAATTATCATCTGTTGCAAGAAGCTCATCAATGTCTTTTATAAGTTGAATAAACTTCTGGCTCTGAAGATTTAAAGCTTTCAAGTCCCGCTTCTGAAACGCAATCACTGCTTTCAGGTATACATCATTTGCCAGCTTTGAGAGCGCTTGCCGGGTCAAGTCGACTAAATCGTACCTGCTTGGAGAAGTGAAGTTACATAAGCTAACAGATCCCTTCTTAACTTTACCACCGCTAGATGATTACAAAATCACAGAAATTAATAAACATTGAGCAAAAAACATGGCTGAGGAAGTCCTGCTGTGACTCTGAAACTATATATCCCAATGGTACTCTGCCCTTTTCTGATAGAGTCATAGAGACAATTCAGCAATCAGCATAAAAGGCTATCATCAGTAATGTGGTTTCATTCCACCTCCTGAAAATCAAGATAAACTAGGTGGTCGGGAATAGAGGGTGAGAGAATTTTACATGCCTGAATGTAAGGCTTTCAGCAAGATACTTTCCAGCATCAAGAAATAGACTTAAAGCTTTGATTACTTCCTTGGTTGGATACCACAAATGTGGCTGTGGCAACAAACTCTTCGACTCCAGCGACAAACCCCTCAAGCTTCTACGTAAAATTAAATGATTATCTTCTTGATGTTCTCTGGCTACATCCACGGTGAGGAGACTTACTGGATCCAAGTCTGGAAATTCAACAATGTAATCTTTGTTGTGATCCTGAATAGAAGCAGAGAATTGCAGAGCAAATATTATATACCATAGTGAATACAACTACGTGAACTATGTGTGTAACAAATCATCTAAATTTGCTGATAAATGCCTCAGATATGATTCAATAAGTGTTAATAAGTTCTTTCTAGACACATCAACTGTCAAACCAACTAAATTAGCATACAGAGTAACAAGTTTTACAGAGTATTTTTCGCGCAATTCCTAGCCACCCCAAGGTCCTTACCATCCTAATAACCCGAAGGTCCTTACTATCCTTGCTGGACCAAGAACTAAGTTGTTTTATGAAATGAAGGCACAATTTCTTTACATCATTTATAACAGAATAACAGAAGCCTAGTACTACAAGCCGGCAGTAGAGAACTTACAGCGATTCCATCAGTGCAGTTGTATATTGTGTGGTAAAGAATTCCCCAAGCTGTCTCTAGCTGTTGTATAGCTTTACCATAGCGCCTGCGGGAGTAGATCTTAATCCATTCCTGTAAGAACATTCAGACTAATTAAAAGGCGTCCTGGTGCTTTTCCAATAGGTTCCATTTATTAACATAATTGCTTGTCCATCTAGCTGTGGCTGAGACACTATACGAGCATAAGATCTACATCAGCAAAATGCAACAAATGAAATAGTACAACCAACTTAAAAATTTAAAAAAGTTAACATGATGAAAATATCTTTGCATAAATGAGCAACTGTTCTTTACGATACATGATTCATCAAATAAATGAATATGTTAATAGTAACATATCAACAACAAATGATTTGCATACAGAAAGAAAACCTCCTAGTCTGACCCAGAATCAAAGAAATTAACAAATGGCAAATTAGAAAAAAAAAAAAAAATACTAAGGTTGTTAGAAGCAACTACAATTAGCAACTGTGCGGCTATGATGTATGTTGTTAGATGTAATTGCATTCTAATGAATGAAGTTGGTGGTTAATGCAGGAGCTCGTTGATTTGCTTCGGAATAGAAGGGTTTGATTGGAAATCCAAATGCTTTTCCAGCATGGGTAGGAGATCTAAAGGAACCAAGCATTTCTCCTTCGCATATAGCTTCTCTTGAACTAGATATGATCCTAAAATTGGGAGGTTGTTTAAATTCGCCTCTTCATCACTTCCCTGCAAATAATCGACCATGAATTTCAATTATCACTTAAGAAGGCACACATGACCACTCATCACTTTACAAAGTATAGTGAGTATAGTTTTAACAAATCTTGACACAAGGACTAGAAATTAATAATAGAATTGATTATCGATCATGTATCCATAGTCAAATATCAAATTTCAACCTTTAAAAAAAATGGGGAACATATGCTTCTTTCACTAATAAATTTTAGTTGACGTGTATACGAGCATGCAATAATCTTACTTTTTGTCACATACAAAATGAAGTGGTAAAGAAAAATGAAGTCCTAACTTAGCTTCTCATATTTTTTTAGACATACTTGGATTCCTTTTGCTGGGGTTGTTAATGGTAACAACTTACCTATCATCAAGCCTACAAATAAGGGTTCCACAATACCAGCACTCAATGCACCAAAAACCAACAAAAGAGCTGCTTGCATACCAAGCATGCATTACTGTTACATTAACATCTCAAGTATTACCTCCAAAAAAAAAAAAAAAAAAAAAAAAAAAAAAAAAAGGAGTAAAAAATCGACAGACGCTTTTATTAACCATATAATTGTCTTACAACTGTCAAAAAGTCTAGCAGTCTTTGAAAACATTTAATATGATCACATGTATCTTTCGTGCATAAGCAAAAGTGCACTCTCAATGTCAAGGTACATAAAGATGCAATTGGAGAGAATGAACTAGAATGAACTTGCCAAAAAAGAAAAAAAATAAAAAATTTGGTTCTAATACCTTAGCTTAAAGGACTAAACGTCTAAACTAGATAATCGAACGCCAAATTCGTGCGATGTGTTGTCTATGGATTTGATACATCTACTTAGAGCATGATTCCAGTTACTTAACACACAGGCACCGAATTAACCCTCATGCTCACCACTAATCAATTCAAGAGACATAAGCAAGGAAATTAAACTTAAAAATGAAAAAGATAGAGCTAAGGTTGGACATGAATAGTTACCTCATATAAGCTTTTGATGGAGTTAAGAACACCCAATTGAGCTTGCATGAACTTGACATACTTATAAGCAGCTTGAAACATCTCAGCAGTGTTCAGCTTGGTCCCACCAGGAACAAGTTTTCCTAGCTCCTGTGTCTTCCCTGTTATCTTCCTCCTCCTCTCTCTTGCCGCCCTGCTCTGCACCGAAACCTCCTTAACCTTACCGACACCACAACCACCACTAAGCTTTGCACTGTCACCATAAAACTCACCAACACCCCTAACATAGTTGTTTTGGGCATACTGCTGACTATTGGAATAATTGTCACCAACTGTAACTCCATTGCTAAAAACCCCACATTGCGAAATACCATGAAGTTCAGGGATAAACCCATTGAATAGAGGGGAAGAGAGCTTCTTTTTCTTAGGAAAAGGCAAGAACTGTTCAGTAAAAACCTCCTCAAAAGGGTAGTTTTCCTCTGCAGGAAGGTGCAGGGGAGGCGGGAAGTCCTCAATGCAAGGGTAGTACGGTAGTTCATCAGGTACGATCAATAACTCATCAACATCAAAACCAGAATGATGGTAATCAAGCTGGAGAGGAGGGGTGGGGGGTGGAGGAGGATCGAAAAGGGTAGCAAGATCGAAATCGAGAAGAGAAGGAGGCGTAGGATCAACGCAGAGGAGTTCAGCTTCTGAAGGGAAATCATCATAATCATAATAAAAAGACTCCTGCTTGAGCTGCTCCTCAAAAGGGTTAATTTGGTTATTAGAGAAGTAGTAACTAATATTACCGTAATCTAGTAATGTCATTGTTACAGTAGGTACAGTAATAAAGAATGGGTAGATTTTTTAGCTGAGGAAAACGAGGGGTTTGTGAGAGAGAAGGAAATGGATGTATGTAAGGTTTAAGAGGAGAGGGAGAGGGTAGACTGAGGTAAAATAAATAACTGCTTTAAACTGCCAGTCTTGAGGAGAGAGAAAGAGTAGTGGAGAGTAGAGAGTGGAGAGAGTAACTGTCACAAGGAATTCGGTGGATCCTAGGTCTGAGCAGTTAGAGTCTTTTTTTTTTTTTATTCTTCTATGTTTTATGTCAAGTTTTTGTGGTTCCTTACAGTCAAACTTGGCCAAAATATAACATAATATACAGTCTCAAAATATTACGGTCCGAAGCTTTCGATTCATCCATTACTAACACTCGAAACACCACAAGTTTAATATCTGGTCAATTTTGGATACATACAACAACATCAATTATGGTCATCACCAAAAAATGACCATCACCATCACCAACATCTACAACTTATTTAATAAGTATTCTGGTATGCTCAAACTTTATTTGCAAGCCTCTGAAAATGACTAAGAAATTATCGAGTTTATAGAGTATGTAAAATTTATGACCCCCCCCCCCCCCCCCTAAATAATTACTGGTCGTGTGATTCACGACTTTTGTTATGTACCATCTCTCCAGATCATACAATTCACCGTCAGTCTATGACGAGGTAAGGGGTATTTCTCAATTACGTTTCTCGTAAAAGCATCGGTCGATGGCGAGGTAAGGGGTATTCAGGGTCTCTCAGAAAAGCAAAAAAAAGACTTGTTTTTGTCTGTTAAATTTGTTGAGTGAATTAAGCAAGCTGCTCCTACTTAGCAGGGGATACTAACAGAATACATCACACGTCCTTTCTAAAGAGATCACCAATTCACCACCCTTCTTTTTATTGGTTTAGTGGAGCGACAAGCCCCTATTTATTTGGAGCTTCTTTCTATGGTTTA
The DNA here is from genome assembly GCA_963680865.1 of Spergularia marina. Classification (NCBI taxonomy): domain Eukaryota; kingdom Viridiplantae; phylum Streptophyta; class Magnoliopsida; order Caryophyllales; family Caryophyllaceae; genus Spergularia; species Spergularia marina. The sequence goes on along the minus strand of OY804554.1, from coordinate 27,386,029 downwards.
GTCATAGCCGATAGGGTATAGGAGCTTTGCAAACTTGGTAACAAGTGATAAACACACTTCATACAAAGACAACATTAAACTAAAATGATCTCTTCCAAATTATTTTGCTAGTACAATAATGACATAATGAGGTTCACCGGTTTTGTCTCACTACTCCGAAGAAGCCTAACGCTTGGCACAGTGGACGCTTTTTCTCTCCAAAGACAGCACTCGAGCCCAGGCTACTTTAAACCTTACTAAGTTTAGTTATCCTTTGTATTAAATTATCGTCTTCTTGAAGTTCTTATTTGTAAACTACTAGACCTCCCTACTTTTTGTTGTGGTTTTAGTGATAGCATGGTATTTAGATAATTTACGTACCGCAGGTTGGATCTTTTTACTTCGATATGCCATCTCAGACATGAGCTCATAAACAACTGGGTTGTGCTCAATTCCTTCCATGCACATGCCAACACCAATCTACGAGAGACAAAAATGAATAAGTAATAATGAGTGAAGCAAAAACACCCAAAATTTTTTGCGAGGTCAACACATCACCAGAACATATCTGCACATTTTTCAGCATACCATTGTTGAATTTCGACTAGTTCGAGCATCAACAGGACCTGAAGATATTGAGTCTAGTACACCATACATTTCAATATTGCCACCAAAGTTGTGAAGCATGCACCTGATAGTTATATTAGTCACTGATTAATAATGATGAATCAACCGAAATCACGTCGAATGAACACCTCATCAAGCTAGGAGCTAAAATTAAGAAAAAGTTTACCAAACATAAGGAGTGCCGTAGAATTGAGAAGATGTTTTCCATATCGGTTTGACATCAGCAAATAGATCAAGAACTATCATCTTTCCATAGGGAACGGAATGAAGAAGTGCCTAGCATCAATGCAAAAGAATTATAGAAAGAGCTGCATAGGAAACTAGAGTAGAAGAACAGAAGTAAAATATTAGGAAATAGGAACCGAAAACTTTAGTTTCAAAGTCAGTAAACAAGAGTCAACAACATACTTCCATTTGAGGTGGCTTCCAGAATTTAGAATCTGAGTAAAAGAGCCAACCCTGCAATTAGCACACAGTTGAAATAAGTAAGTTGCACGTGCATAATACAGAAGGCTCATATATGAATCAAATCGAAACTTTTGTAGCATTGAAGATATGCAAGGAACACAATGTGAGTTGGCATCGTTCCACATTCTAGCATCTAATTAAACTCGATGACATTATGACAAACTTCAATAACAAAAAATTCAAGATAGGTACTAAAACACCATCTGGAAGCACCGGATTAGTGACTGAACCTTTCACCACAACTCAGTGATTCAACAGACAAGTAATCAATCTCATTCAAACCAAACGTAATAAAAGAACGCAGAAGTTGAATAAAGAAGCATACTTGCATAAGCCACACAGCATCTTTATCGCCTTTTGTCATTGCTTCATAGACAGCAGCCCCGAGTGACGAGATATAAGCAGGATCATCAGTGGGGGGAGAGTTTTCATTAAATGTATCACTGGTCAGGAAAGATATGAACCAACAGTGAAATGTCATACATGCAAAACAGTTCATCAAAAAGTTTTTCAGAATCATCTGATCAGATCCCAAGGGTTGTTTCTATATCTTTTCACATTTAACAGCACAACAAAATCATCAGTAAAAAGGTTAAGTGCCCGTTCGGTATCACTGCCGTTTTCAGTTTTTGGTTTTTTTTTTTGCGTAAAAAGTATAGTTAAATAAGTTGCAAAAATTAATTTAAACTGTATGTTTCTATAATAGTCATACAGAAAATGAAAACTGACAACTGAAAACTGAAAACCACTTTTTCTGGTTTCAAAAACGGGACTTTGGTTTAAAAAAAAAAAAACTGAAAACTGAAAACAGAAAACGATATCAAACAAGCCCTAAAAGACAAGCATTTAAACAAACATGATTATCCTTGACCCCACCTTCACCGCATATTTAGCAAATTCTAGTTCGTTAAGGGGTATACAGGTCCAAAATGAAAGAAACAAGAAACTTCAATATATCAGAATTCTAAAGTAACACTAAGAATATGATTGCAGAGTTGCAGCTACTTATACTATGACCACAGAAGTCTAAGTGAGATAAGATGCATTACCAAGTACTAACAAGTATTTTGTAGATTATGTCCAAAAAAAAAGACAAGTATTTTGTCGATGAAACATACTCCTCAAGGTGCATTACCAAGTACTAACAAGTATTTTGTAGATTGCAAGATACTCCTCTAAGGTTATACTGTAACTTACAAAATGCAAATGTCCAATTACCAGTTGTATATGTCAGTCACATCTCCGTATTCTGCAAACAGAAGGCCCAATAGGGTCAATGGCAATGACAGTCTAAAATTAATAATGAATGAAACCAAATTATAGTACAACATGTTTGTCATCAGAGTACATGTCTATATTTATCAGATCTATAATCTATCCACTCAAACACGTGTGTTTTGGACGCAGATTTGTTGTTTATTCACATAGCATATCTTTCATACGGTCTATTGCAGTCATTGTACTAAAACAGTGACTGTATCAACATAATGTTCACCTTCAATCTGCTTCTTAATGAAGGCTTCACCAAGCTGGACAAACAAAGCATCTGATGGGTCTAAAAGAAAGGTACAACACCATCTGGGGTCACCGCTAACAGTATTCCTGGTGGGTAAATAAATGGTAAATAAAAAATTACAATTCCATGCATGCTTGAAACAGGCTTAAAATTTGAAAGAACCAGAGAACTACAGTACTTGAGGGACAATTAAGGCGAAAGCATCCATAAGACCATGTAAATTTGACAGTGATTAAGGAGTATCACAATCAGCCACCAAGCAGAAGTAGATACTAGGTAGCCAGCTAGCCAAGTGACTTAGAGGAAAAACATATTAGAAGAAGCAATAGGAAAACAAAAGAAGTGCGATACCAGTTACCCAGCCTAGTTATGTTTGATGAAGGATAAACTTTTCTCAGAGCAGCAGGTACATTTCCGGAAAATGAAGGCAGCACTGCGCAGGTTGATATTTCATCAGATTATTGTGGAGTATATAAATCTTAATTGGTAGCACTAACAAATAGATGACTAGTCCTTTCTTGAACTTCTTGTTGCTAAGAAATACTAAGTTACTAACACTGCGCCACAGAGGTAAGATTGCATCGTCCTAGCTTACGGTCCACAATTGTTACTTATCAAGGATTTTCCAAGAATGTTTACAATTTAAGGGTAGAGTTGTAAAAGACTACACTATTGCTAATTTTCCGTATTCTCACACAAGTACTCTAAAACCTACACTCTAATGATAAGCAACGTTAAGGTGGGCTTACCTATGCGCTACGGCCTACGCCAGTTTTACCATTACAAACCTTCATGGGTTAGGTTAAACATACCAGGGGTCATGCCTAATTCCAGCATACGATTCAATATCTGCTTCTGTAAGGTCAATTGCTGATCTAGCCAGTTTTGTGATAATGGTCCACCCCACCTGTTACAAGATAGCCATTGGGATGTCAGAGGTTAATCACATAAGCTTAAGCAATATTCTAGCACTACAAACCAAGGCTTTTAATATATTAAACCAGAAAAATATCAGACACATGCACTAACCCATGTAAGTTTCCCATGCGTGCCCATGCAAGAAAGGCAGGTCCACCGAAGAAATCATTCAGATTTTCTTTACTAACATTAAAATCCTGCAACCAGGATAGGCAAACATGAACAATGTAAACCTGTTACATTTATAAGCCAATGTTCTCACTTCTCAGCATAGAGTTTCTGCACAAAGACTAATTGATTGTCACAATTTAATTACGAAATACAGTGTTAAGATCACGTCAAAATAACCGACCTTTCAATTGTCATGGCTCAAACTCTTAAGCATAATTCAGCAGGGTTTAATAGTTTGTAATATGGTGTAGTTCAGGGGTCACAAATCGTAGCATTCAAACAGAAAGGAAGCACGGTAACCATGCAATCCTTAAACTAGAAGGCAATTAGAGCTAGACTGATGTTATTCAAGAGTCCCCTAAGGAAACCACAATCAATCTACAGCTAGGCTGTTTGACTGCTTGAACTCCTTAATGAATTCAAGCCAAGTCTTGTAGTCGCTCCACTAGCAGGCAGTACCATACAAACTGCTCATGGCAGTAGCTCACAAAGAATCAGATAATAGCAACAGATACATTAAGACCCACCATAAAAACCTTCTGCCAAATGGCTTCTTGGCCAGTAAAAGCTAAAGGCAAGTTAATTCCTTGAAGTGCCATCCAGTCAATCTCTTTCTCCCATCTTTCCCAATCCCACCAAACATAGGAATCTGCAAATGCAGAATGCCAAATAACACCAATGTTAAAATGTATATACGCACAGTATTTACTTCCAACGTATAAAATGAAACAGCTGAACACAAAAATCAAAAGTGGACTGGAAACCAATCAACGAGATGGTGTATTCACAAAATAGTGGAGATGAGTTAGCATGAACCGATATAGAGACACTCAGCCTAAGAGAAATGATGGTAGACTAACAATTTTAACATGTCAGTAACTACTAAAATTAAAGTCATAGCAATTAGAAACTGATGTGAAATCCCTATTTGACATTTAGGTAAATAGAACTCACAGCTTGATGTAACAACATTTTGGTAGTAATTCCACGGAACTGGACGTTTATAAATCAAGCCTTCATCTTTTACAAGTGGAAGGAATCCCGGTTTAGGGATAGAAGCAATCTGGACACCTCCAGTCTTGTCCCACGAGATATGGGCACCACATAAGTACTTCAAGTACCAATGAAGGCCAGAAGCTACTTCAACTGCTGAGGTCCCTTTTATCCTATGGAATAAAAAAACAAGGGTAACAATACGTTGTGAAGCAAATGACACAAGGCCTATTCCATGCATAATTGGTATGTTACACATGATATCCATCTTCTTGCTGTATAATGCTATTCGATTAAATCTCAAAGCACCAGTCTTTTAAATGGAGAAAACAACTGACCTCAAGAGAAAAGAGATATATTGCACAGCATATAAGAAAGTCAGAATCTAAAGGATATGAGCAGATGTACTTACACTATCTGAGGCCCATTCCAGCTCGTTTTGTTGTAATTCTCAATCCAGAAGCAACTCTGCCCACCACAATCATTCTGAAGTCCAAAAATTAGAAAGGTTAGTACAGTCTGTATATCATCAATCACAGCCCTACCACAAAATCACATTTTTCAACAAGCATCCACACGAAATCAACATCGTAGATTAACTAATTGGGTCAAAGTACACTATCATAACCTTAGCAACTCTCAATTGCCCAAAGTATGCTAATAGTTCGGACACACCCAATGACGAACCTCCTTATCACGACATTAACACGGGTAGTACACTTCATCATCATCATCAATTTCCTAGCAACAGCATTCGGCACACTAAACCGTACTCTCGTAATTCCCAAGCTACCCACCAATTTAAGGCTTATAATTGGGCTTATAACAACCCAATGTCTCCATAAACATCGCTGCAGAAACGGCTCTACATAAATCCAATTGGTACTCTCTACTTACTTAATCAGACAGTAGCACATAAACCTAGTTTTAATTGAAGACCACAGATAATAAAGTTGAAACATTTACAGTAAAAATGATGTAAGAAAAAAAAAACATACAAAAACAATTTGCGTTTTACATATGAACCAGATTAAGGAAAAAGAAAATTAAACAAAGAACCCAGAAAAGGGGAAAAGGAGAGACCTTGTGAAGAATCTTGAAGAGGAAGCTGGAAGAGTGAGAAGGCAACAATCTGTGAAGAACACCCTGCACAGCATTTTCCTGAACTGTTGGAGATGATCTCTGCTTATCTAAACGGTTGATTAAATCCTTAATTTCCACTAAATCAACAGTTGATATTCCTGGGTTTATTCTTAGCACAACAATCAAGATCAAAACAACAAACTTCTTGAACAAAGACATGATCTTTTTTCTTTTTACTGTCTGTGCAAGTCAACTCAACTGTCAGTCCAATTTTCCTAAAAAAATATCATATCATGTCAATATTATTATCCACTCTTAAAACGCTGCGTTTTGGACACAGAACATATATAGAGAGCCCACCAAAAAAAAAATGAAAATTATTAAAAGAAAAAGAAAAAAGGGAAAGCGTATATTATAAGATTTGTGGTTAAACCCTGAAAGCTGCGAACCCAGGCCTAAAACCCTAGTTGAACCAGAAATTGCGGAGGCGGAGGAAGAAAAGATTGAAACTTTGAATTGAAAAGAGAGGAAGAAGAAGAAATGGAAGGAGAAGCAGGAGAAGAGGAGAGAGAAATGATGGAAGAGAGGAGTGTGATGTGTCAATTGAGTGACCCAGAAGGCAATTCTCTGGCCCCTCCTATGTCGCTTCCTCAATACGCTGGTCCTAAAGAGCTTGTACAACTCGTCAATAAGCTTCTTGACAATGTAATTTTCTCTCTTAACTAAAGTTGCAATCTTTATTTACCTAATTTTTAATTTTTCCATTTTTCTGCAATTTACTGTTTTTTTTATTTTATTTTCATTCTAATTGCGTCCAGTATATATTTGGGGGTTATTTGGCTGTTTGTGTGATCAAGTGATATCCGAAAAATTAGCTGAAATAATGTTTTTTTTTTTTTTTTGTTTAATTTGGCTGATAGAATTTGTACAAATTAAAAATAATTGTGAGCAATTTTGCTGTATAAGTGTTTTCAGCTCCAGCTGAGAACTTTGATATTGTGATTGGCCGTTTATCGAATTATCGGAGCTCGAGGATTGTTGCAAACATTAATGCAAGCTTCGTAACCCTTTTTAGTTTTAGCCCGAGCTCAAAGGATTGTTTGTGTATACCTTACTTATCCTTTAAGCTAAACTTTTTTAATGAACAAGCTAAGCTTAGAGAGGGGTGAGCGGTTCATGATACCTTGTAAAGATCGTTAAAATCCTTTGCGGCTGTTAACATGGCATGAATGCCTGCCTTCGTTATAACTAGCTACTTAATTCAGTAATTGCTATCAGTGTTAACAGTGGCCTCGACCCTTTGTTATCTCAGGAAGAGAAGCTACCTTATGCTTTTTATATATCCGATCAAGAACTTCTCGTTGAGTTGGGGAATTTTCTTCAGAAAAACAAAGGTTAATACTTATTTTAGTGGCTACAGTAGGGTTTAATTGTTGTTTTTATTCTTATGAATTAGAGTATTAATCATGTTCTGTGTGCAGTTTCTGTGGAGAAGGTTGTACAGATTGTTTATCAACCTCAAGCAATTTTTCGCATCCGTCCTGTTAACCGTTGTTCTGCTACTATAGCTGGTAATTATTAATTTGTCGAATCCGTCCTCTTGATTAATGTGAACTTTATGGTTTCATTTACTTTTATACCTCCTTACTAGGACAATGCTGTGATGAAATCTTATTATATCATTTGTAACTTCATGGTTTCGTTTATTTTTGTCTTGCTCTACAGGTCACACAGAAGCTGTGCTTTCAGTTGCATTCAGTCCAAATGGCCAACAGTTGGCCAGTGGTTCAGGCGACACTACTGTTAGACTGTGGGACATAAGTACCCAGACACCATTGTTCGAGTGTAAAGGTTAGCCTCTTTCATTGCGTGGATGTTTTGGGTAACACATGCATTAATGTGGCTGCTGCATCCAGGATTTTTGGAATCTTCTATTGTCAATGGTTATGGAGTTCTCAATTAGCACTATTAGACATTAGATGTTACGTCTTATGTACATTATGTCTGCATCGGTGTTTATGTCTAAATTTTTCTTGATGGTCGATTGAAATTTATGCCTGAATGTCTCACTGATTTTTCGCACTGTGAAGTACTTTGAGCTTTTGTATCTTTATGTGCTTTTGTGTAATTTGCACACAAATTGTCACTTGATGTTTTCATATGCAAATATAGCTTCCCCTTTGTATAGCCTGCTGAAGCAGCCTCTTTTTTTATTATTTCCTTTACAGGACATAAGAATTGGGTTCTTTGCATTGCATGGTCACCTGATGCCAAGTATCTAGTCAGTGGAAGCAAGTCAGGAGAACTTATGTGCTGGGATCCTCAAACTGGAAAGCCCTCAGGCAATCCACTTGTGGTGATGTCTCTTACCCTTGGAAATGTACTTCGTAGATTTTAGTTTCAAGCCTCTTGAATTCTATTTTAGCTGTATCTTTAAAGGTTCGTGCTTCATGGATCGTAAAAGGTTCATGACTCATGGGATCCACTAGTCGTGAATATATTTAAAATCTAGGCAAAGGGCGGAACAAAGTTGGCCTCATCTATGCTTCTAAACCTGTTTTATCTTCCCCAAGTCTTGAACTTTTTTATAAGATCTCTTTTAGAGACGGTGCCGCTTAACTGGGAAATAGACTAAAGAATGGGCAAATTGGGGACGGTGTGATAACCTAGTGGCTCAGTTGCCTTATCCCATGTGGAAGGCTGGAATGCTGCTTTCCAGTTAAGTAGTTAACCCTGCACCTCATCCCTCACTTCTCCACCTCAAGGGTGTACAGTGCAAATTAGGGAACTGTTTCAGTTTGGTTATTCTCAAAATGTTTTAATGTAAGTGTTGCCATGAGCTAATGTTGAGAGTTACTCAAATTTGTCATTTCAGGGGCACAACAAATGGATTACTGGGGTATCTTGGGAACCGCTCCACCTTCAAGCTCCTTGTCGCCGATTTGTAAGTGCAAGCAAAGATGGTGATGCTCGCATATGGGATGTAACACTGAAGAGATGTGTAATGTGCTTGAGTGGTCACACACTGGCTATTACCTGTGTAAAATGGGGTGGAGATGGAGTAATATACACTGGGTATGATTCTATTTAATGTACGAGACATTACTGTTTTCTGTTTCTCTATGTAGATATTATTGGAGCAAGTTCTGTTTGAATGGGATTCCATTACTTATGAATCTCTTAGTGGTTGGGGGAAGCAACTTGGGCTGTGCTTCGGGCAAGATTGTTGCTTGCATCCACACAACTTCATTCCTTCATTTCTAGCTGCTGTGGTATGTAGTCACTTGGAAGCAATGGCTAAGCAGGGCTTCAGCCTGTATTGTTTCAGCCTGTATTGTTTGGCTTCATCTTGAAAAATCAACAATAGAGACCTTACAAGCCTCTCAATGTTTTCACCTTAGGGGTAAGGTTGTGTGTATCCCCTCTACCTCTCCGTAGGCAGGAGCCTTCGAGTCATTGGAGTAATGCTGTTGTTGCTGGTGGTGATCTTACAAGAAACACCTTCACATGTGAATTTCGTTATAAAGTTGCACGCTTTTGGCTCTCTTTTATTTGCTTTAAGTAGAAAAAGGTCGTGCTCATGTTTGGTTTATTCAAAAATTATAGCAATATATGATGTGTTTTCTGATGTTTCTGTGATTTGGTTTCTCATACCTTTGCTTTACGTGTGACAGCTCTCAGGACTGTACCATAAAAGTTTGGGAAACAAAGCAAGGGAGGTTAATTCACGAATTGAAGGTATTTCGAACTATCTTTGCCTAATGGCTAATGCTTTATGATGTGGTTAATTTTTTCTGTTAATAGATGCTGGTTATTTGATATCTTACCTGCTGGGTACTGACATGATTACCCTCTGGCACAGAGATACTTTTTCTTATGTACATTATGTCTGCATCGGTGTTTATGTCTAAATTTTTCTTGATGGTCGATTGAAATTTATGCCTGAATGTCTCACTGATTTTTCGCACTGTGAAGTACTTTGAGCTTTTGTATCTTTATGTGCTTTTGTGTAATTTGCACACAAATTGTCACTTGATGTTTTCATATGCAAATATAGCTTCCCCTTTGTATAGCCTGCTGAAGCAGCCTCTTTTTTTATTATTTCCTTTACAGGACATAAGAATTGGGTTCTTTGCATTGCATGGTCACCTGATGCCAAGTATCTAGTCAGTGGAAGCAAGTCAGGAGAACTTATGTGCTGGGATCCTCAAACTGGAAAGCCCTCAGGCAATCCACTTGTGGTGATGTCTCTTACCCTTGGAAATGTACTTCGTAGATTTTAGTTTCAAGCCTCTTGAATTCTATTTTAGCTGTATCTTTAAAGGTTCGTGCTTCATGGATCGTAAAAGGTTCATGACTCATGGGATCCACTAGTCGTGAATATATTTAAAATCTAGGCAAAGGGCGGAACAAAGTTGGCCTCATCTATGCTTCTAAACCTGTTTTATCTTCCCCAAGTCTTGAACTTTTTTATAAGATCTCTTTTAGAGACGGTGCCGCTTAACTGGGAAATAGACTAAAGAATGGGCAAATTGGGGACGGTGTGATAACCTAGTGGCTCAGTTGCCTTATCCCATGTGGAAGGCTGGAATGCTGCTTTCCAGTTAAGTAGTTAACCCTGCACCTCATCCCTCACTTCTCCACCTCAAGGGTGTACAGTGCAAATTAGGGAACTGTTTCAGTTTGGTTATTCTCAAAATGTTTTAATGTAAGTGTTGCCATGAGCTAATGTTGAGAGTTACTCAAATTTGTCATTTCAGGGGCACAACAAATGGATTACTGGGGTATCTTGGGAACCGCTCCACCTTCAAGCTCCTTGTCGCCGATTTGTAAGTGCAAGCAAAGATGGTGATGCTCGCATATGGGATGTAACACTGAAGAGATGTGTAATGTGCTTGAGTGGTCACACACTGGCTATTACCTGTGTAAAATGGGGTGGAGATGGAGTAATATACACTGGGTATGATTCTATTTAATGTACGAGACATTACTGTTTTCTGTTTCTCTATGTAGATATTATTGGAGCAAGTTCTGTTTGAATGGGATTCCATTACTTATGAATCTCTTAGTGGTTGGGGGAAGCAACTTGGGCTGTGCTTCGGGCAAGATTGTTGCTTGCATCCACACAACTTCATTCCTTCATTTCTAGCTGCTGTGGTATGTAGTCACTTGGAAGCAATGGCTAAGCAGGGCTTCAGCCTGTATTGTTTCAGCCTGTATTGTTTGGCTTCATCTTGAAAAATCAACAATAGAGACCTTACAAGCCTCTCAATGTTTTCACCTTAGGGGTAAGGTTGTGTGTATCCCCTCTACCTCTCCGTAGGCAGGAGCCTTCGAGTCATTGGAGTAATGCTGTTGTTGCTGGTGGTGATCTTACAAGAAACACCTTCACATGTGAATTTCGTTATAAAGTTGCACGCTTTTGGCTCTCTTTTATTTGCTTTAAGTAGAAAAAGGTCGTGCTCATGTTTGGTTTATTCAAAAATTATAGCAATATATGATGGGTTTTCTGATGTTTCTGTGATTTGGTTTCTCATACCTTTGCTTTACGTGTGACAGCTCTCAGGACTGTACCATAAAAGTTTGGGAAACAAAGCAAGGGAGGTTAATTCACGAATTGAAGGTATTTCGAACTATCTTTGCCTAATGGCTAATGCTTTATGATGTGGTTAATTTTTTCTGTTAATAGATGCTGGTTATTTGATATCTTACCTGCTGGGTACTGACATGATTACCCTCTGGCACAGAGATACTTTGTCCCCCCCCCCCCCCGAATATTCTCTTTGATGATTCTGCGAACCCTTGTTGGCTTTGATGCTTTAAACCTTGACCCAAACCCAGAGGAATTTTTTTTTCAAAACATTTTTTTTTGAGCCTGTGTTAAACATTTTTGGAACCCTGTGCTAATACTGAAATCGAGGCACCTAAGATTATCGAATAGCACAATTGTCAATATGCATAGTTGCATTTCATGATTTAGGCTGTTGTCTACTTTCATAAGTGGGATCAGTTGCTGGTTTTGTTTATGATTTACCAACTTTAAGAGCGAACCATCTGTCTCTTTTATCATATTGTGCTGGATCCTCAATTACTGCTGTCCTTTGATATATTACTGTATGATATTAGGGCCACGGGCATTGGGTCAATTCTTTGGCACTCAGTACCGAGTATGTACTTCGTACTGGAGCTTTTGATCACACACGCAAACAGTATAGTTCTCCTGAGGAAATGAAAGAGGTAATTTAGATTTGTTTCTGTATACTATTGTCCTTGTACATATACACATGAATTTCCTTTTGTTGTCTGACAGTCCCTTACACTCTTTTTGTTCCATTGAAAGGTTGCTTTGGCGAGATATAACAAAACGAGGGGCAATGCTCCTGAGAGACTGGTTTCAGGTTCTGACGATTTCACCATGTTTCTATGGGAACCTGATGTAAGCAAGCACCCTAAAACACGAATGACAGGTCACCAGCAGGTTCGTTTACTTAGTTATAGTTGAACAGTCACCCTCTTCCCTGCATTCCAAACTTCTCGTATTGCAAGACTCATGAAATTGTCCCTTGGACTGTTGCATCTAATTTTATTTCACGAACAGATATGTGTGTTGCTAAGTGTGTATAATGGTATCTTAGGTGTATAAAATGCGATGTTCACTTGTCACCTTTTGCATCTTATTTGCTCGTTTGGTTCTCACTTCTCAGCGTTAATTTCACCTTAAACTTGATGATCTTGTTGACGAATTCGTTAGTGAGGTCTAGGGAGACCGATTTTACTCATTCATGCTATTGGCCGTTCTGGAGATTTTATCTATAATTTTTGCGGATATCCGAAGATTCGTTTTGTAGGGAACTCTTATCTGCCTGCAACGAATTTTATATATATTTGATTTCTTGTGTTTTGTTTTGCAATGCTGGCTCTCTTATACTTCAGATGTGTCACTTTTATTCAGCTTGTGAACCATGTTTACTTTTCTCCCGATGGGCTATGGGTGGCTAGTGCTTCATTCGATAAGTCAGTCAAGTTGTGGAATGGTATTACGGGAAAATTTGTTGCTGCTTTCCGAGGTCATGTTGGGCCTGTTTATCAGATAAGGTTTGGACAGTATTTAATTTGATCCGACTCATAGCAACAGTTCTAGAAAAGGTTATTGAAGTTACTGTTTGTTCGATGTTAAATTGCAGCTGGTCAGCAGATAGTCGGCTTTTGTTGAGTGGAAGCAAAGACTCCACGTTAAAGGTTGGTGAATTTTACATTCCCTATGAGTCTTGCTGACAAAGTTGAGGATCCTTGATGATGACTTTATGTTGTCTTTTCATCATATTCTTCTACACTGCAGATATATCCCGCTCTCATATGATCTAATCTAATACTATACTATATATTAAAACCTGAAACCAAATCTATCCTAGAACGACACTTGACATTCATTAATTAGATAGAACATAAAAATAGCATTAAATATAATTATCGGTTAAGATATGGTAATAAATTATCATAGAGTAATATAATATAGCTAATTTATGGAAAATAATTATTATGGTAATTTATTAGAAGAAAGATAAGCCGTAGTATAGTATTAGCTAATTTATAGAATATAATCATCATGGTAATTTATTATAACAAAAATAAGCCAACATTTTTCGTGTTGGGATCCTCTAGAGTTGAAAATTAACTTTATTTGGTAGAGTTTGCCTAAAAAGGCAAGAATAAATTTTTTAACCATTTATTTGTGACCCTCAAAATTCTTTATTTTTTGTCTTATTACTTGTTTTGATAAACTCTACCAACTCTACCAAAAACAAACTCTAGAGGATCCTTACCCACATTTTTCTTATAGAATGAGTATAAACAATATAAATATATAGCCACATTTTTCTTATAGAATGAGTATAAACAATATAAATATATAGCCTGGGCGTGGCACGGGCATGCAAACTAGTCTCTAGTGTAATAAGATGAACACTCAAAATGATGATCTGTGCACACAATCTAGACTTTGAAGCTTACTGCCCATCTGCCCCTACTTATAAGACCCTAGCACATTTGCATAAATTAGCTACAATAAGACATCAAAGGGTGTTATTATCACAGCTAAAGCGATTTTAACAGTGCTGATTGTGGTTTTACCGGTTTAACGTTTGCTTCTACCCTGATTCATTGTGTTTATGTTATGAAGTATACGTCTTTCTCATGTGTGGTTCTCTTCACTAGATATGGGATATCAGGACACAGAAGCTGAAACAAGACCTCCCAGGCCATGCAGATGAGGTTAGAAACTCAATTTTTTTTACTCTCCCTCTCCCTCTCTCTTCCTCCACAAAATTGTTTTATGATGAGTGCTCCTTTAATACTCACGCAGGTTTTTGCTGTGGATTGGAGTCCGGATGGTGAGAAGGTGGCATCTGGAGGCAAGGATCGAGTATTGAAGCTCTGGATGGGATAGGTTTACCTTGGTGCTATTTAATTGAGGCAGAATTTACCCTGTGAAGGAAAGGAACTATGCCCAAGAAAGAAACAGGTGCAACTGACTCTGGGAATCAGTACATGCTAATTAGTCCAGATTGTTCATCTGCAACAGGGATGTCGGAATAAAAAGAGTCAGTAACTTATCTCCACCCAAGCCAGTCTGAGCATAGAGGAGGCCGTGTTTGCTAGTTGTCATGTATGATTGGCCTGTAGTATGTCATGGTTTTGCAACAGGTTCTTGTTATGTTAAAGGTGTTCAGTTCGCACTTGAGAGTTTACCAGTTGTGCACAGCAGTTAATTGAACAACTTTTGTTATTATATGGACAAAAAAGAACAAAACTTTGAATGCTATATTCTGAAACATTCATTCCCCTCCCGTCTGATCTTACTCCTAGTGGAATCTGCGGAAACTCTTCCTTCTGAAGATACTGCGCCCATATGTCGCAAGTGCCATTTCTCTGAGGAGTGGAAGTTGTAAAATGACGAACAAACTAATGGGCAACATTGCCAGACCGCCGATCAGAAAAAGCCTCCATGGTTTGCCTTGGCCAAAGATAAGGAACATTGCAGAGCTGAAGGCAAGCATCATTGAGGTTATCGACACAAAAAGCATGGTGAGTCCAATGGTTAACAAGTTGGGCAGTGCAAACTTGAAATCGGCTTCTGAGTAACGCGAGGTCAGTATTGACAGGAACATCAAGATGGAAGCCACACCACGGATGAGAAGAGTGAGATTGCATCTGAAACACCAAATACCGCGAATGCTCCTTGTTGATAATTTTGTCCAGGCTTGATGAATAATGGAGTCCCAACATCCTCATCGTTGCCACCTGAAACGAAAGATGATACACATACACTATTGGAGTAAGTTTATAGTAAGCGTATAGTACAAGTCTAGTATTTTAGCTAGCCTTTCTCACCTGGAACTGTTATGGCCGATGCAAACACCACTGTGGCAATCAGTGCTGCTACAACTGTACACGAAGTAGCCGTGCCTTTCATCCATGCTTCCCCTTCCTTCACCAAATCTTGATGTTCCTCAGTGAACACAATTGCCGGGGTCTTCCCTTCTGAGTTTTTAGCAGTTCTGAGTGCATAGTGGCCTAGCTTGTCGACCGCCTGATATTAAACCACACACAAACATGAGTAAACTTGAAGTTAATGTCACAATCTACTTAATTATCTATCTATCTAATCTCTTTAATACCTGAAACCATTGTAGCTCACGCTGCATTTGTAAAGCAGCACCAGAGACGAGATTGAGACGGTGTGAAGGTGGTAATCTTCCAGCCAAATGGAGAATGTTATTCCCTTGTGAATCAATGTACCTTGTCACCAGATGTCTGTACTCACTCATTTGAAATATAAGATTGAAAACATTTTCCCGACGATGCATAACAGCAAGCTGAAATACGTTGTGATTCTCGTCGTTAGAAGACCAGATTGCAGGTGGAAATGCCTCCACAATGTCCTCTATCATCTCCCTTACGCCCAACTTTGCTGCAACATGAAGTGGTGGTTGGAGTAATGAAAACGCTTTTGCATCATCCAACTCCATTATTTCCATACGCAAGCATTTCGCCAACTCCACTGCTTGCCCACTCTTCAATTTCACTGCTCTATAATACTTGAAGAATGAAACTGCGTTGGACAAAAACGACCCACATGAGAGTTGTAAGAAATACGTCACATACATCGACTAGACAAAATAGTACTTACTGGGATTCAGAATTTTAGGCCAGAATTTGAGGCGACTTCCGCTAGGAAAAGTAGAAGGCTTCTCAGCTAAGACGTTTAAAGGAGAGCCGAAACCACTCAGTTCAAGAGTCGCCAAATCTGGATACAATGCAACCAATTCAAGGGCAATATCTGCACAAAGTAACAGCAGAGTTAACGAGTTACTCTTTCTAATGCCAATTAATCGGTCTCAAACTGAAAGACATGTAAGACACTATAGTACTGACCGTAGAACTCTGCAATAATAACGTAGACAAGAAGTTTAACTCCGGATTCACCAGAAAAGGGAGTAGGCTCAATGTCTGTTCTGGTAACATCCAACAAATACTGAATCATAGACTTGTGACCATACTGTGCAGCCCTATGAATTGGTAAGTCTGACTTGCTTGATATGTTGGGCAAGTTCGGATTCTTGTTCACCATTAGCTTGGCTGCATCAAGGTTACCCACCATTGCGGCCACAAAAAGCGCTGTCTCGCCGTTTTGGTCACAAAGTGCCAACTCTTCAGGTGACATTTTTCGGACCATCTTTTCGACAAAGGGTATTATGTGTTTTCCTGTACCAACAGCTATGTGGAGTGCAGTTTCGGATGCAATTGTGATCTTTGTTGTAAAAGCTTCCGGGTTTTGGTCTATGACCTTTCTTGCTTCTTTCCATTGCCCTTCTAGTGCAGCTTTGTACAATGGTAAGTAGCTAACAAGCTCCTTAGACTTGCTATTCACTCTACTACTCCTTGACCTTTGCTGCTGGAAAACTGCAAGTATAGTAAGATTTGTTGGTAAAGTTTCAATAATTGACACTATATACTACTCTGTAATACGATAACAATAACAGACAAACTTTAGTTCCAAAATGATTTGGAACTACTAATACAACATTACCACAACCGGTATCCTCAATGTCTCAAAAGCTCCCGCCATGCATGTTACTCTTATGTAAAAAAACATAAAGAGAAGAATATTATAGGATTGAAAATTGTACGTGTTCGACATTTGTACTAACCGACTAATACCAAAGGATGACCCACGATGAAAATTACCTCGACTGTTACTTCACTATACAAGAAGCGTAGACAATACGGAGTAACTACTAAGGGATCAAGAATGATTCTATCTATTTTCCACAAAATTGCTAGAGAACAAACCAGAGGTGGTGCCGGAAGTCGAAGAAGCTTTGGCTTTGGCATTGTTCCTGAGGAGTCTGTCATCAACATTATTACTTGCCGATGAAATGATTCCTCCCATTTTCTGTCAAACTTGTTTCTCAAGCCTCCTCCTTGTACTCACTCTCTGCTCTTGCACTCTGCCATCATCTTTCACTCCTATTGATCAGTATTGTCTTTGAACAAGACCTCCTTAGAGTTGACTTTTACCTCAAACTATTTTGAGTCATTTTTATCGTGTATTAATTAATCTTTAGTTTATTAGACATGATTTCGCTTAAAGAAGTCTCGAGTGTAAACTCATTTTTATCGTGTATTAATTAATCCTTAGAAGTCTCGTTCACCGTTATATATAACTCGTGTCGGATGTAGTTATAGTTGTAGTAAACTAAATCTTCACTCTTAAGGTAAAGGTAGTCAAATGCTAATGTCGTGTGTACTCCGAAGTGCCCCAAAAGACTTGACTAATTGACAAGTTGATCTAAACTGGCATCTAAATGATCATTGTAACGTGTAACATGCAATCACGTGACTGACTATTGTACGTGCTAATAAGTGGTTGTGTATTGTGTAACACATAATTGCGCGCTAAACGAGGCATGATAACAGCAGTTTTTTTCTTGTGGGAAAGATGCTTCTAATGCTATTTTATTTAGTTCAATCAAGGTATCTTTGTATTCTATCACTGCAACAAAATGAGTGAGCTTAGAAGTATAATTTCAAGGTTAAATTTAAGAGTTATCACCCCGTCTCAAAATTAAACTTCTCATGAAATTTAATTTGAAATTCTCTCACATAATGCTATTTAGGTCGGAGTGACATGTCGTTGGAGATTGCAGGTTGAAATTCTTTCCTAGTTTGTAGTTATAGACTTACAGTTGTGTCGTTTCTATGTTTAAACTAGCAAATAAAGTGGTCACACCGCTCCTCGTGTTGACTCCATAAGAGTATTCTACACAAATTTGGGTGAATAGTGATTCAATATATTGGTAACAGTAAAATTGTATGGAAATTTATAATCGTGTTTCGGTAAAAAAAGAAAAAAAATTCGTGTCACATAATACTGGAGCATTTTAACCTTTTGACATCACAATATGAACAATAGTTACAAAGTAAATTTTTACCACTTATTTTCAACACAAATCAATTTAATCTCTTCCTTCTGTTCCCACCGTCTGTTATCCTACTCCGGTACATAGCCACCGAACACCGTCATCTCCACCGCCATATCCACCACTATCAAGCACAACACTGCCGTGAACCGTGGCCGCGCCACCCATCGGACTAGACGAGGAGATCACTAAACTCGAAGATTACAATCCAATCCATCTGCAATTCCAGGTGACTAGTTTTAGAGTTGCTTTCTTTCATTGCTAATGTCTTTATGTTATAGACTTATAGAGCACGAATTTCCCGATGCTTATACCATGCTCACGGGAGCACAAAAAGCATGGTGGTGTCTACCCCTTTATCTATCGTGAGAATGACAACCATACTCTTTATGCTCCAGAGACTGAGAGCATGTATAGTTTACCCAAATTTCCATGAATTTAAACATTATATTATTTAGCAAAGTTTGGTTTTGTTAGTACATTTGATACCGTCTTTGGTGGAAAACATAACGTGCCTACTCGTAAATTAGTGTAAGCGCGATTGAGGGAACACGATGCTCATCATGGTATGTACTCGTACGAAAAAACAAACACAAAAACAAAAAATGTTAAAAGGTTTCATTGTCAAACCATAAACAAGTGTAACACTACTCTAGTGTCTATATTACTATCCGAATTGCTAAGTGTCGTATGAAGTGCAATTATTCGAATTTGACCCGAAACATTTTTGAATTAGGATACGTTGTGATTCACCTAACCCCGTAGTGATCTAAAACAAAAATTATCAAAAAATAACGTCAATAGAATGCGACTGAAACTTGTAAGCTTAGTTTGTTTGTTTTTGTGTAAGCACTACGCTACTACTTGACATGACAGCCCACAGTACACAATCATCTACCGTTGACTCGTAAAAATAAGATTGAAGAACAGAAGAGCATGAAGCAAACCCTCCATTGTATATATTAGACTATGACACAATGCCCTTGTCGTGGTTTATAAATACGTAAAACGAAATATTAAAAGTGACAACTAGTAAATGTGACGTTACTTATGTTGGAAATGAAGGTCAGGTTTGGCCTAGTGGTTTTACAATATTATCTTGAAACAGAAAGTCATCCTTAATACGTTTCAATTCAGTGTGCGTCGTGATTAACTCAACTAAAATAAAGTAAAAAAAATAAACGTCAATCGAATGCGACCGGAACATTGTATGACAGCAAAGGCTCGTCGAACAAGTGAACTTGTAAGCCTGATATGTTTGTATTCTGTACGCACTACGCCACTCCAAAGCCTCAGTCCACATCCATCTACCGTTGACCTACAGATATAAGATTGAAATTTGAAGAACAGAGAGATCAGAGCAAATCTCTGAATCCCAGTTCACCCACAAAAACAAAGAGAAATGGCAGGGATTGGAATGGCGTACGGGGTGATGAACAGTCTGTGGAGGGCACTGGATTCAGTGTCTGAGGATTCTGATTCTCAGCTGAGTGAGCTCAGGGAAGTGGTAGGCAGCATCAGGAGCGTCCTGGTTGATGCTGAGCGCAACCAGGAATCGCTCTCCCGCGAAGAAAGAGCCTACATTGACAAGCTTAAGGATGTTGTCTATGATGCTGATGATTTGGTTGACGAGTTTCTCGCAACTGATCACCGTAAGCAGCAGCAGCAGCAGCAGCAGCAGCAGCAGGATGTTAGCCTCTCGAGCAGAGTACGCTCCTTCTTCTCTCATTCTAATCCTGTTTATGCCACTGTTAATATGTCTCATTCGATTAAAAACATCCGGAAGAAGTTGGATGCTTTGGAAGCCAATCGTCCCCATTTTGTTATTATTGATAAAATGCCTAGGAGAAGAGAAGGGACGTCTTCTTACTTGTATGCACCCAATATTGTTGGAAGGCAGCGTGATGTAGAAGCTATTATTAAGGATATGGTTTTGATTGAAAATGATGTTACTTTCCTCCCCATCGTGGGAGTTGGAGGATTGGGGAAAACCGCTCTTGCTCAACTCGTGTATAGTGATGAAAGGGTGGTGCGTGAGTTCCCCTTGAGGCTGTGGGTTTGCGTGTCTGATGCATCTGAGGACGGGTTTGACTTGAAAGCCATTTCTGTCAAGATTTTGGAATCTGTCAGAGGGTGGCGTAACAAGGAGCTGGACCATGATGAACCCTCGGCAGAGGATCAAGTGCAACAATTGCTTCAGGGGAACAAGTTTCTGCTTGTTCTTGATGATGTTTGGAGTGAGGATGGCGACAAATGGGACAAGCTCAAAGCACTGGTGAAGGTAGGGGGTAAGGGGAGCACAGTTCTCGCAACCACCCGTTCCAAACAGACAGCCAGTATGGCAGGAGATGGTCATGTTTATGAGTTAGAGGGTCTCTCAGAAGAGGCTTCTTGGAGTCTGTTTGAGATGACCGCCTTTGACAGAGGACAAGAACTAGACTCGGAGTTGGTTCAGCTTGGGAGAAACATCATTGCTAAGTGTGCTAATGTTCCTCTGGCTTTGAAGGTCACAAGTTCGCTCCTTTATGGTCAAGACAGGAGCAAGTGGCTCGCCTTCCAACAGAGGGGATTAGACCAAATCTCGTCTTATGGTGCCAATGATATTATGGCCATCCTAAAAGTTAGCTATGATCACCTTGACGCCCCCTTGAAGTGTTGCTTTACTTTTTGTGCATTGTTCCCCAAGGATTTTGAAATCCGCAAGGAGTTGTTGATTAGCCTTTGGATGGCACAAGGATACATCATTGTTCCTCCCGTAGGTGGATGCACAAAAGAAGATGTCGCTGAGGAATACTTTTCGATTCTGTTGCAGAGATGCTTTTTCCAAGATATACAAAGGGATGAATATGGGGAGGTTGTCTCGTGTAAAATCCACGACTTAATGCATGATCTTGCTCAACAAGTAGCGGGGGTTGAAATTGGTGTAGCGAAACACCTGACAGGAGGCATCTCAGAGAAAACTCGCCATCTTTTTCATGATGCCAAACATGATAGAGAGGCGTCTTTCACTAAGCTGAACATTCGAACTTATCTCCAATCTGGCTTCCGTGGCCACTTCTCGGTGGCTTCACTGCTTGCAAATTGCACGCGCCTCCGGTCATTGGCCTTGCATAACCTAGATTGCAATACTTTGCCGGATTCTATCAGTAAACTAATCCATTTAAGGTATCTTGATCTCTCTAGGAATAAAGGCCTTGAGATGCTCCCCAAATCGATTACAAAACTCTGCTATCTGGAGACTCTTGAGCTAAGAGATTGCTCCAAGTTGAAGGAGTTGCCTAGTGACTTGAGTAAATTGGTGAATCTTAGGCGATTGGATATATTTGGTTGCGAGGCACTGAGTCACATGCCTTTGCATATGGATAAACTGACTCGTCTTTGTGTTCTAACTCGGTTTGTAGTGGACAAAAGGGGTTCAAGTGGCAAATTGGAAGATCTGAGAGCGCTAAACAACCTTAAGGGATTCATTGAGATCTTGATAACCGAAAATTATACAACAGCCGAAGAAACTGAAATCCAAGGAGAATGCTTGAGGGAAATGGCTCATCTCAAGGCAGTTTGCATACATTTCAGAGGCTGTGGTGATGTGAACAGGCACTCGGTTATGTTGGAAGAGCTGCAGCCACATCAAAACCTCAAAGGGTTGATTTTGAAGGGTTACCAGGGCACGACAATTCAATGGGCAGACTGCGTCAAATATCTGGTTAAGCTTGAGCTTAGTTCCTGTGAAGGCTTGCTGCATCTTTCCTTTGTCAGCAAGCTACGGAATCTGAAATCCCTTATACTTCACAACTTGGTAAATGTACATTACATGGAGGATTCAGCACTTGCAGTACCAGGTTCAAATGAATCAGATTCAGAACCTGAACCAGAACCTGAACCTGAACCTGAACTAGAATATGAACATGAACACCAACCAGAATCCAATCCAGAATCTGAACCTGAATCCGAACCAGAACATGAATTCTTTCCTTCTCTTGAATTTCTTGACATTTCTGGTATGGGAGAGTTGAAAGGATGGTGGGGAAGGGTTCAAAGCAGGCAATCATCATTCCAGCGCCTTTCTCAACTGCGTATCCAAAGTTGTCCTAAGTTGACATCATTTCCTCCCTGTCCAAACGTGGAAAAGCTGTGTTTGAGGGAGTTGAATACAACTCTGAAATTAGTTGATATGTGTCCTGAGTATCACATCAGACTAAGAGAATTGGAAGTAGAAAATGTCGGTGATCTCAGATCACTGTTATCGAGCCTGGATAGAATCCACGAGTGCGACGAGGAGCTAGAGAGTTTAGAGGATTCTAGGGAGGTGCTCCACAACAGCATTAATCTGCGGAGCCTAAAAATTAGTGGTCGCCCCAAACGAAGCCATCTCCCTGGAGGCTTAGTGCGTAGAAATACCACCTCAGAGTCAGTACGCGGAAAGAGCAAAGTCGCCTCTGAGGTCCACAACGGCGAGGATGAACCATGGAAACTCCTCCATCAGAGTCTCTGCTCCTTGGAATTAAATTGTCTCGATACTATGATGAGTCTACCCAAGGGAATGCAGCACCTGACTGCACTCCAGCATCTGAGCATCAACCAGTGTAATAATTTGAAAGGCATACCAGAATGGATTAGCTGCTTGTCGTCTCTAGAATCCCTTTGCATCAGATCTTGCAGTGGCCTCAAATCACTTCCGGAAGCCATGCGGAAGCTCACCTCCCTCCTGCATCTTGAGATAGAAGGCCATATGTACCTCAAGGAAAGATGTCGAGCACCTCATGGGGAGGACTGGCCCAAAATTCAGCACATCCCTTCGATTTCTCTTCATTGATAATACTGGAAGTTGCACCAAAGTCAAGTCTTTTTATTCTATTGCAACCAAATTTGGATTTTTTTTGTTGCGGCCAACATTTGTAATTTTTAATCTTTCATATCTTCTTCACAACGTTTTTGAAATTTTATGGCATACACAAGGCGGTTACTGGATGAGAATTCATGTTAGCCGACCCCAAATG
Source organism: Spergularia marina (assembly GCA_963680865.1). Classification (NCBI taxonomy): domain Eukaryota; kingdom Viridiplantae; phylum Streptophyta; class Magnoliopsida; order Caryophyllales; family Caryophyllaceae; genus Spergularia; species Spergularia marina. The sequence goes on along the minus strand of OY804554.1, from coordinate 27,362,795 downwards.
AATCATTTTGGGAATAAGGCTTGGTTGTTGTTGTTGTTGTTGTATATCTTCTTTACGAGATTGAAGGACTTGTTAGTCTGAATAATCATTGGAGCATTTGTGAACTGGTTTGTATGTACATAGTGAACTTCGTTTGTTTGATTACTGAAAGTCTGAAACTATCCCAGTGTTATGAGACTTGCTTCTGCCTACTCTATATTATATCTATTCTTCCGCATTGGTGCTTTCATTCAACGATTTGCGTCTTTCCGATTTTACCAGTTTTCTTTAGAGAGATGATGATTTGTGTATTTGTTACAAGGAATATATATATATGGTGGTGAACTCGGCCTCGTTTTGGGCTGTAAATTGTTTCATATGTTATTTTCTGTTGTTCTTTGTATGTAGTTGGGACACCAGTAATGGGGCCTCCCTCCCTTCCCTTATGTCGTGAAACACAATTCCCCTTCCATGAACATCCCCGGTGGCGTAAACCTCAGTGTGATATACATGTTGGCTGCACAGGTTTGATGACATGTTTCTGTGCTTCATTTATACTTCATATACAGTTGCTCGTTTGTCATTATTGAGATTTTTACTGGTGCCTGCAAAGGACATGCTAAAGTATGTATGTGGTCATGTGGCCACTGATATAATACCATTAACTTTAATAAATAGAACATTGTTTTTCATAAGGAATTGAACTGAACTGATATAAAGACTACAGATAAGTTCCTTTGAATTTATGGAAATTAAACAAGTAGCGCATCCCTGGTTAAATGTTTGTAGATTGATATTTTTTTTTTTTTTTTTTTTTTTTTGTTCAGGAGAATTGATGTGATTCAACTTCTGTGACAGATTGCTGCTCGAGTTGAACTTGATATGAAGAAGAACGCGGTAGCGTGGCTGAGCCTGTGTTTAGAAGTTACAACTGACTGGCAAAACCATATGTAAGCTCTGATTTAAGGTTTAAGCTGCTCAACTCCTCTAATTTGCAAAACTTCTGGCTCTTGCCCAGCACGAAAAGATTTAACGTCTGGAGCGCAGTCATCTTACCTATCCCAACCGGCATGCCAGTCAAACTATCACAGCCTCCGAGATAAAGGTGCCTGAGCCTACTCAAACAGTAAAGGTGCGTTGGTAGTATCACCAGCTTCTTACAGGAGGAGAGATCAAGGACCTGTAATTTTACTAAAGTCGTGATGGTATCTGGAAGTTTGATGAAATCATTAAGGGACAGGTTGAGGTACCTAAGATCCTCGAGCAAACCTATTGAGGCTGGCACCACAGTGATATTTGAGGAATTAAGGTCTAATGCACGCAGGTGCGTTAACCTTGAGAACAGGTGATCACAGACTGATTCATCGAGACCCACAATGGATCCTGGTACCATGAGAAATGATCGTAACTGTGCAGGGAGGGAGGATATCCAGTCTCTGAGTACCGAGCTAGGAGTACCGTCTGGGGGGCTTAAATTTGCATTTGACAGGCCTGAACTACTATATGACAGCTCTGAACGGCTACTGATGAACAGATGGTAGATCCTATCCCAATAATTGGGTTTCTCGTCCATAGAGTCTTTGACGGAGCCCTCTTGGGTGCAATTAAAATGATAAGCCAACATTTCTCTTGCTGCAACTGATTGTGCTAGATCAAAATCTGAGTCATGGTCTTTGAAAAAGGACCAATCTCTCAGCGCCGTATAGCAATCCTGAGCAGCCTCTTCAAGGGTTTGGTTTTCATCATCAGAAAGCTGTTCTTCTATGTAGCCTTGTGCAATCCAGAGATGAGTCAGTCGTCGCATTTCAATGTTGACATTCTGCTGAAACAAGGCTGAGTATGCAAGACAACGCTTCAAGGGTGACGGTAGTATGCAGAAAACCAGGTCAGAACTAGAGGTGAAAGGGCTGTAACCTTGTCTCAGTCGTGAGAAATGAGCATTCATCATAACCTTCCATTTTCTTTTATCCGCGCCCTTGAGAAGGGTTGCGAGATCCTTGATGATCCGGGGCACATTATTAGTCCTCTTGAGCATCTCCCAGCCGAGATCCAGGAGCTCAGCATCCTCATGTTCGTTCTCCTTTTGCTTCTGCTGCTGATCTTCTGTGAATGCCGCTTTCTTGAAGAGTTTCCAAGCTTCTTCATCTGATAAGGACCCAACCTCGTACAGGGTCGTTTGGACATGCTCACTACAGGCAGTTGCAACTTGTTCAGAGCGAGTAGTTACGACAACCTTAGTCGCTGATGCTGCACCAAGCAAGGAGGCCTTCCTGAGCCTAAGAAATGTCTCCTCATCGAGACTCCTAACATCATCCAACACCAGCAGCAATGTCTTCCCTCGTACCTCATCTTCGAGTTTGGCATTCGTTTGTCCCTGCTGTATCTTTGCTGTCACTGCCTCAGAAATTCTTAAAACCAAGGAAGAACTGTCGAGAGCATTGCCTGCCCAGACCCAGACCCGGATATCAGGCTCTGAGACCCAGCTTTGGTTGAACACAAGCTGCGCGAGCGTGGTTTTACCCAAACCTGCCATCCCATAGACAAGGACGGCTGAAAATCGGCTATCTTGGCCGGACCTTGGGTTCGGATGCTGCTTCTGCAGCATTCGAATAATTGCATCCCTATCAGCATTCCTCCGAACAAGGGGCTTGGCAGAGACCAAAGACTCTGTTCTCTCCTCTTCATTTCTGAGCTCCAGATCTGAGGCAACTTGAAACGCATTTTCAGTAACGTCATTCAGCTTCTCCCTCAAGTCCTTAATTTCTCTTGCACGACGACGGTATTTCAACAACTCAACAAATCGGTACAGCGGGCTTAATGAAAGCCGTAGCAATGTTTCACTACTAATAACACGAGTACTAATACTACCACGACTACCTCTAGTGCCCATGATATTTTTTTGCATTTCGATCTGCCTAGCCTTAGCTGAATCGTAAATTCTGTCTACGACATCCTCAGTGTCGTAGAGGGCTGATCTAACCCTTTGAAGCCAATTTTGAGCGTCCTCATTATCGTGGATTGTTGTTGTCGAGACCTGATAATCGTCTAGCTTTGCTCGAAGGGATGTAATGTCGTCTTTGAGACTGGCAAGCTGTCGAGGCAAATACTTGACCACCGAAACCTCTTGAAGGAGCAGTGTCGATAAGTCGACCTTCTGCGCGATTCTTTCTGCCATTTCAGCACCCAACTCCATTGTTAAAATCCTTGCCTATGGACCTCGTTTTTTCTGTAAGAGATCGATGACAATTGACAAGGGACTAACATGGGAAAATATGAATCGATCAGGTCAACTGTTATGAAATATTAGTATAGCCATGTTTGTCCCATCTCGTCGCATTTTGGTGCATCTGCTTTTTATAATAAGTGCTACAACGAGGCTTCACCTGGTAGTTGGTAATAGACTACTCGTACATACGTCTAGACGTGATCTACATTAAATGTGGAGAATATCAGAATAATAATGAAGTGAGAAAAAATTATTTGTAACACACCACGCTCGTTTATTGTGAGAATGACCACCATGCTTCTTGTGCTCCCGGAAGCATGGTATAACTATAAGCAATGATTGTGGTATAAGCATTGATATGATAAGTAGACACGATATTAATTGTGAGGAGAAGGTAGGATTACATTATGTTTCATTGAATAGGTCAAGCCGAATGTAAACTGAAAAACTACGGAGTAATTGTTAGAGTCCAATATTCAAAGGTATTTATTTGGTTTTTGCAGATTTTGGGACTCTATCTTAGGTCTTTTATCTGCAAAACATTCACAATCACGGTTAAATATGGGCTAAATAAGTTTAAAGTCCGATTGCCCGAGATTACTAAATCATGGTTAAAAATAGATATAAAAACACTTTGCATGGTCTGTTCAAGTTCATTAATAATTACTCCGTATAATGAATTACTGAACACTTATGAGTTGGTCCTTAGGAGGTCAAATTCTTTTGGTTGTGTCCGCCGTAAAGAAGGTTCAACTCGACCCTAATAATTACACACTTACGCCCAAGATTTGAAATTGAGATCACGATTTTTTTTTTGGTTGACTTACCAAAGTTTAGCCACAATTATTATTAACTGTGCTGGGCTGCTGGCCACTGCTGGGTGAAAAAACTCTCGCCAAACTCCCCACCGTCGTTCTCAATTGTCATTTACAGCAACGGCGCCGGCGCCGGCAACGGCTCTCGCATTTGACCGCCGGAGCTACTGTTTAACTACTTGGGCTGCCAAACTTGACGATGAAGTCATCTTAAAACTGTATGTCCTTCATCTCTTTCCCTCTCAAATTTTTGTTATAGCGGTGAAATTTGCAAACTTTGTTACTGATTGATGATGAACTTTGATTGTTGCTGTAATTTTGGGGATATTAAACCATATTTCTCCATGGATTTAGTGAATTTCTTTTTTTTTTTTTTTTTTTTATATGAAGAACTCTGTGTTTAATTAGTTAGAAATTACCAATTTGAGAGTAGCAGCAAAAATTACATGATATATTATCCAAATTTGAATGAATCATCAGCTCAAAATAGAATTATTATGGATTTAATTGTTTGAGTTTATACATTGAAATAATTTTTATAAAAAAAATTGGATGAAATGATACCAGAAACAAGGCAGATTAATACATGTAAATGAATTGGAATGGATTGAAATAATTGAAGAGCTGATTGGCGTGGTCGGCGACAGTTATCGGAATCGTTGTCGAAATCGGGATACTTGAGTGCTACTTAACTGCCTTTATCTTGCTTTTGAAGGTTAATTCCTCCCATGAGTTGCTTGTGCCCTTTCTTGCTAGTGTTAGGGTTGTATCATTTACGGCGAATTGAGACTGCATTGCTTCTGATGATCTTTCTGCATCATTTGTCAGTCCATATCGCCACGATTTGTGGAGTAAGACCTGTGCCTTGGGGTTGATTTTGCTTCTGTCTTCCCCGCCTTCTCTGCATCTTTCCATGAGTTCAGGAGACTCCATGATTTCGAGTTTGTCTAATCTCGATAGGCAACTGCTTGCGTGAGGCAGTTTAGTCAAATTCGGACAGGCCTCGATCCTGAGGTGCTTGAGTGAAGACATTTGGTGTATCCAATTAGGTAGACTGGTCAGGTCACTGCATTTTGCGATATGGAGAATTTCCAATGTGTTGATTGTGTTGATGTTGTTCAAACCCTCGGGGATTGAGATTCCTCTGAAGATTAAGAACCTAAGTTTCTTGAGGGAATCCCATGGGAAACTATCAGCGTTATCCCGAATATTGAGGCTGTTGCAGTGGGATAACTGCAGCACTTCAAGTGATTTGAGATCTTGCAGCCCTTCGGCTATTGATGTTAATGCATCACAGTTGTCAATGACAAGATTTTGAATGCCTTTATCCCAAACTGTTGGGAAACTCCGCATCCTAGGGCAGGCCTTGATGTGCAGACTCTTGAGTTCTTTAAGATTTTGAAGCAGTCCGTATGAGAAAGCTCCAGAGGATCTGTCATAAGAGAACTCGGCAAGAGTTTCATGAACCGAGGATGATGGAGAAGTTGAAGGTTCTACCTTCATTGAGGTCGTCTCTAAAAGTTTCTGACCGACATCTAAAAAATCCACTTCTTCGACTTTGTTAAATAAGGGCATGGATGTCAGCTTTGGGCAATTCCATATTTTCAACTTTGAGAGGAGAGGAAAGGACGGCAACCCATTTTTTTCTGTCACCCTTACTTCTCTCCACCATCCTTTCAAGCTGTAGAAACTATGAAGTGTGAGCTCCTTGAGAGATTTGAACAGTGACACTTGTGTCGGTGAAACTTCAGGATCATAAATTTCGTCTACCATGTACTGCACCCCTTCCATATTTCTCAGAGTGAGATATTTCAGGGAGTCAAGTTGCCCGAATGGCGGAAGGTGCTTGCATTCTTTACAACCTTCTATACTTACCATGACTAGATGTGGAAGACAACGAGCCAGTGTACCCATCCTTGCCCAACTTGGGAAATCCCTCCCTTTATAACCTTCTATGCACAGTACTTTTAGACCACTTGGCGGATGGAGACCCTCCAGAAATGCTTCATAGTAGTGGCAAGAGCGGGTCTCATCCAGTAGTCCCACCGACCATTCTATCTTCAAGTCAGTCAGATGGAGCTTGTCCCTCAAGTTGGCTGATGGGGCATTTTGCACTAGCTCTGTCCACTGACCTGAAAGTTCAATCTTTAGCCTTCCTCTCAAATTATTAAGGCCCTTCAAAACTCGTATTCCACCGCTGCCCTTGTTAGTTTCACTAGGCAAGCACACCACAAAACGGCTCAGACTCTGAAGAGAAACCATCTTCTCCAATCCCAGTGGCATATGTGTTAAACTGTCACACTCCTCGATCTCAAGACATCTCAACATGTTCAACCTTCCAATACTTTGGGGCAACCTTTTGAGCCGCTGGCAAAAATTAAGTTTTAACACTTGCAAGTTCCCTAGCTTTGTGATTGACTCAGGAAGTACTTCCAAACGGTCGTTCTTTGAGAGATCAAGCTGTCTCAAGTGAATCAAATCACCTACATTATCAGGCAATGTGTCTATGCCACAATCATGCAAGTCTAGTGTCCTCAAACTCTTAAATTTTGCTATTATCATGTGGCACATTGACCTATTTAGGTTTACCCTGCATTGGGGCCCCTTGCGGCACAACAAGGTCCGCAATTTCCGTGCTGCAAATAGAGCAACTGGAAAGCTCCCATTAAACTCAACAGAGACGTGAAGAGTTCTGTCGTCATACTTGGTGTTGCCTGAGGCCATAAGGCATCCTGCTCCAGCTACATTTTGTGCCAGGTGATGAAACATTTTGTACATTCTGCAGGATACGATATCACCCAGTGCATCTAATTTGACAGCTTGGAAGAAAGACATCCTCAGTAGATCTTGAAATTGTTTCTCCCCACTGTCCTCTAAACTGCCACTGTTATGGTCACGCTGCAGAAATCCTTGGGCCATCCACAGTTGAATCAGAGCCTGCTTACTGAACTCATAGTCTCTAGGAAACAGTGAACAGTAAGCAAAACAATGTTTCAGATGAGCGTTAAGTTGGTTGTAGCTTGGCCTCAACACATTCAAAAGCTGTCCATTCTTATGGTGGGTAAACATATCCATGATGTCCAACTTTTCATCTCTTAACTGCTGCCAGTTGTTCTTCTGAGAGACAAGATTCGCTGCCTGTCTTATAATCAAAGGAGAGTTTTCGCACTTGCAAACGATGTCTCTCCCAATCTGCTCTTGTTCTTCAGTCACCGCCACCGGTGACGTATCATCTGTTCGGAAGGCAATTCTTCGAAAGAGCAACCAACTGTCGTCATCCGAAAGAGCTCCCAGCCTGTAGATTTTGTCAGAGGTAGCAACTGCCGTTCCAACATTTCGGTAGCGACTTGTTATCAAAATTTTGCTTCCCGGGGCTCCTTTGTCCAATAGTGCTCTCAAAGAATCCCATATTCTTAGATCACTGGTGCACATATCATCTAGAACAAGCAAGTACTTCTTTTGTCGTATTTCTTCTGAGAGCCTGTCACTTGGTTGATGGGGGGACGACCCTGAAGAGCCCTTTCCTGCTGTAGCTGCCTCAACTATTCTAGTCACCAGTTCTTCAAAACTCCATAAATTTGAGACACATGCCCATAGTCTACGGTTAAAGTGTCGTTTAACACTGGTATCAGAGCAAACTGATTGAGCCAATGTAGTTTTTCCGGATCCCGGCAGACCCACAAGGGCAATTGCGGAGATTTTGCTCATAGCCATGCCAGGGTGGGAGGAGGAGATGTTGGCCATATTAGTAACAGGTTGTGGGGAGAATGTGGCATTGCGCATGATAGTTCGAGTCCTAGGCTGGGCCGAGGAAGAGGAAGGGATGTTGGCCTTGTTAGTAGCAAGTTGAGAAGAGGAAGGCGAGTTATTGCCCGTGGTGGTGCTAGTAGCGTTTGAGAAGGTGAAGGATGAAGTGTTGACCGTATTACTAATAAGTTGAGAGGAGGATGAGGGCGAGATTGGGATGCTGGCTGAATTAGTAACTTGGGGAAATGAGGATGAAATGCTTGCTGAGTTAGTGACAGGCTGGGAGGAGGATGAGATATTGACCATGGTGGCGCTAGTACCAGTACTAGACTTGAGCAAGGATGTAGACGAGATGTTGTCCATGTGAGTAACAACCTGGGGGGAGGATAAAGTATTGTTCGTGGAGATGGTATTACCGTTCCGGAGGGTGAAGGATGAAACATCGGCAGTGTTAGTTTCATCTTGGGAGGAGGATGAGGATGGGATTGAGATACTGACCGCATGAGTAGCAAGCTGGGGGAAGGAGGATGAAATGTTTTCTGGCTTAGCGAACAGCTGGGAAGAGGTCGAGGCATTGTCCGCGGTGGTGCAAGTACCAGGCTTGGACAGAGATGACGATGAGATATGAGACATATTATTAGTAACAGGTGGTGACAAGGGCGAGCTATTAGCTGTGCTGGTACCAAAACCACTCTTCCTCTGGGGCGAGGATGAGGAGAAGATGTTAGATGAGGCTGAGACGTTGGTAGGATTAGTAGCAGGGTGGTGGAAGGCTACTTCCAGCATTTTGATGATATTTTGCTTCTCCACAACCATCCCCACAAGTCCTCGTGGTTCGTGGAACCCAGTCTTATTTGCTACATTCCTGTCCACGTTGAAACCGATCTGAGGTCTTGAGGCTGAAAGGCCATCCAGCTTTTTTCGTATTTTTGCTACACTTTTAACACTGGAAGAAAGTGCAATAGGGTAGTCAGAAGAGAAGAGACGACGCACCTTTTTGATCAATTTGTCGTCTTCATCGTTGTTAGGACACAGGACATTCTTCTGGTATCTGATCACATCCATTATGTCATCTGCTTCAAGAAGCACGTCCCCGAGCTTCTTGAGCCAACCACGCACCGTAAGGCTGCTTGATTGTTTCTTCTCTGCATCAGCAATTACATCTCTGATACCTTTGACTTTGTCGGCTAGCTTATTCAGCTCTTCTTCAAGCTCCTTGATTGACTTTATTCCACCAGTAACATCATCTGTGGAATTTACCCGATTCATGCTGATTTCAGGTGATTCCAGAGTCTTGAGCAGGTCATTTGCAAAGTTGGAAACAATAGCAGCAGCCATTCTGAGGTGATTCCAAAGTATTAAGCTTCAGATTCACTTTTTCACTTTCTAATCATGTGTGCCAATTTAGCTGTGTCTTATGCTCCTGTCATCTAAAAGCCATCCTACGTTTTTCTTTTCGTTGACTCAGTGGTTACCCTTCTATTAATTAGCGTGTCCGACACTCTATCGGACCTCCACGACAGTCATGTTGTCCGACACTTGTTTGTTCGTACATTATGTTTATTAGAGTATACTATGTCTACGTTTTATTAATTAACTTGATGATTATATTTGCGATCCAATGAGTTATGATTAATGACATCTTTAAAATAATATACATTATACATTATGAAATTCATAAAGCTCGTCCTTAGTATGCTTTGAGAGGGCGTATTGCTGAATGCTGATTCAATTAATCTCTGTTCCCATTTCATTTCTGTTTCCGTGTTGACTATCTCTTACATGTATGCAGGACCGTTGATGCTCCGTCCGTCCACGAGATCGTGATGCGGTATGCCTCTGATTAAATTATGTGAAGCATTATGCAAAGTTTACTGATAATTCTGAGACAGACAGATTGAATCATGTGCCATGTTGTAGATAATGTTTGTAAGTTTTGAACGTGAGATGCGCCATCTTTAATGCAGCTGTGAAGCTTCTTCAAGACTTTCTTAGTATTTCGTATCGCACGATTTCGCAACTCATGTCAAATGTGGCTTATCTGGTAACCACATGTGTTTTTACTGTTTTGTTCCTTATTCTTCTTACTACATGTCTACATGTAGTCAGTATCACCAAATTCACCATCATTTAATGCGTTATGAAAGTGAAAGGAGACCCTGTCGAAGAGCACATATACATTACTACTCATGTATTAGGATACGTCAAAATGTGAGGATTAGTGTTGACCTAGTTGGTAGGAAAATAACCTTCCCGGAGGTTCTCCCGGGTCGCATGTTTCCCGCGAGTACCAAAACAAAACCAAAAATAAATAGGAAGTCAAAATAAAATTATACAAAAAAAAAAAAAAAAAAAATCCAATTTCATTACTCGTGTTTTGGAGGTCCAAAAGTTGCACATAAACGGGAAGGTTGTGTTGGGCATGACATGTTGATTCCAAAGAATTATAAAGCTAACCACCTTTAAAAAATGGGTTATAAAATGGGAGGTTGTGTGCTATAATATAAAAGCTTATAATATGATGTTATTACACATCAGCTGCAGGACCAACTTCAACGGTCATTGTTAGTTAGCCCGCCATAGTCAGCTCCTCCAATAGGATTATCCAACCATCTCCCGCCAGGCCGCCACAATAACGGCCAAAAACGGTAGGACCCTGAAACTGAAAATTCACGCACAAGATACCGATTAATATCCGAAAATTCCCCGATTGTTTCTCAAATTCATTCATTCCTAAACAAAATCATGAGTTCAACATTGATGATCAATGCATCTATTTTCTCTGCCCCATTCTTATCATCATCACTTCAACTTCACTCAATCCATTACCCGCCAAAACTATCGAAACCTTTCGGCTCAACTCGCTCTCGAATCGTTTCACTGAGTTCGCCATCGCCGGAATCAGTACCATCTCCGGCGACTTCTTCTCACTCTATTCCTACCAACACAGTCGAAAATTCCCCCAATTCCCAAAACCCTAATTTTGCTAACTACGCTCTCGCAAACCCTAATGGCTCCCCAATTGGGCGATTTGTTCAATCAGCTGAATCAACCATCGAAAGGGTAAAACTTGCAATCTTCCCATAATTCACATAAATTAATTGATTGTTGGGTTTTTTTCAAAAAAAAAAAAATATTTATTTTATTTTTTGGGTGTGTGATTGAATTTTATGAAGCTGAAATGAGTCTATCTTACAACTGAATCCACATAGATTGCGTAATTTGGGATGATTTAATATTTGGGTTGTTATTTTTTTCTTCGTTTTCTCGTTTAGTTGCTTGTTTTGATTGTAAAGCTTATAGATGTTTACTAATGTTACAGTAATATTAATGATGATTTTGAAGAGATTATCAGATTGTGTGTTTAATTTTGGTCGTCGTGATAACTCTCGAGTAGCCAATATAGCACGAATTGAAGTTTGGTTGTATAGTCTGCAATAGCATCATTTAACTGTCATGCTCGAGTGACAAGTCTGGTTATTTGTAGCTTTTGGTATCGCGGTCTAATGTGATCAGTTGAGATTTGAACTTCATCAGTAGGTACATTGTTTAAATGTCACTGAGGTAATTAAGACCATTATCAGAAACCTTTGGTGTGCTCTGTCGATAATTTACGTTTTGTGCAGTCAGACTCAGACATGCTTCATTGCCTATTCAAATTAAAATCATTGGGTAATTTTCAAATTTGTGAAAGTGAAGCTGCTGATGATGTTTGCTTGTTTTATGCTATTCCTGCATTTAATTCTTGTTTTTCAAACTTCTACCTTATATATGCAGTAATCTCATTTTGTTGATCTGTTCTTTACAGGTCATCTTTGACTTCCGCTTCTTGGCACTTCTGGCTGTTGGAGGGTCACTGCTTGGCTCGGTTCTATGTTTTTTGAACGTAATCTTCTCACCTCTCGCTCCCTGTAAATATTCTCATAGACGATAATGAATCATGTGTACATGACCTCCTAGTTTGAAAGAGATTTGTAACAAAGGATAATTTGATCTTTGCAGGGCTGTGTTTACATTATCGATGCATACAAAGTTTATTGGACTGGTTGTCTCAAAGGAGTTCACACAGGACAGATGGTTCTGCGATTAGTTGAAGCTATTGGTGAGACTCTATCCCTGTACTTACCACTCATTTAGAAGCAGATCTGGTATTTGTTCTGCAAACTATATCATATATGTACCTTCTACGTAAACATACTTGTATTTGGGCTCTGTGATCATCCTTTGTCAATTTCTATAAATTTTTTGGACAAGCACTAGATTCTTCGTTTCCTGTTTGTGTGCAGATGTTTATCTTGCCGGAACAGTTATGCTGATATTTGCCATGGGATTGTACGGGTTGTTTATCAGTAATGTTCCTCCCTCTGTACATCCTGGTGTTGACCGCGCCCTTAAAGGTTCATCCTTGTTCGGGATGTTCATGTTGAAGGTAATACTGAGCTGACAAAGATGAAATCTTTGTGTGTTTTTTTTCACAATTTTGACATTCTATCCCTGAGCTGGATGCAGTTCACAATTTTGACAGGCTCGATCTTGAGAGTAACACTGGTAGTATAGTTTCCCAGTCTGTTACACCTATGTACTTTGCAGCTCTACTTGCTATTCTGGTCCTTTAAATCAACACATAGTGATAGCGTAGCTACTAGAGAAAAGAACTGTATATCATTTGCTCAGTTAAAACTCTGGCGCGGTCTTTGGAACTCCTGCAACCCTACTTACTAAACTGGTTCCTATGCAACGTATAATGAGTTTAGTGTTGTGTATTAAGCTAATTTCCGAGAATTTTGTACTTTTGACATTGTAGGAGAGGCCTAGATGGATGAAGATAAGCTCCCTTGATGAACTGAAGACGAAGGTGGGACATGTCATCGTCATGATTCTACTTGTAAAGATGTTCGAGAGAAGCAAAATGGTTACTATATCCACAGGAATGGATCTATTGAGTTATTCCGTCTGTATTTTCCTTTCGTCTGCTTCGTTGTATATCCTTCATAATCTGCACAAGTCTGATTCGGAGTGAATACATGAATTCTCGAATCTTGATGTATGTGTATAGTGTATGAATTGCAGCGAGCTGTTAATATGCGTACCAAACCTGCAGTATCTGGTTGAAGATTCTTCTACATGTATATCTTGGTAGTGTTCCCACGAGTTGTAATTTAGAAGCATCTCATTTTTTGTGTGTACTATGGAGTCGAATGTATTATGCATCATATACCGTATTCTCATATTCAATGTGATTTTATTCTACATACATTAATTTTATTGTCATATTCACGTTAAACTTGTACATATGTATTCATTAAAATTGTTGGTGCACCTTCACCGCGACTGTACTTATTCCAACCAACTAAACACACATGCCACACATAAGATCCCTTGTAATACACAATGGTGACTATCTTTGGTGGAAAGAAAAAAATAGAAATATGATTGGTGGAAAATAATAATGAAATAATAATTTGGATCCATTTAAAACTACAACAATTGTAGAATTGTATGTATATGGTTTATCGTAGCCTGAAAATTCTGCTGGACACTTAAACTTGTAGCCCAACATTGGAGGTTTAATTCGACCAAAAAACCAAATAAAAATATATATTATTTTAAATTATTATTATGTGCTGCGTATAGGTGATTTTTTTTCTCAACGACAAAGTAAAAATAAAGATTGTTACTACAGCTACCAAGTAAAAAAAAAAAAAAGCCATCATAGATTCCTAGTACGCGTAGCAGTAAAACCGTAAAAGTAGTGGGTGGTAAATTTCACGATCATTTTGGCGCCAAAATCTCAAGTATCAAGGCACAAAGCTGGATGTTTTACTCTCTCTCTCTCCAGTCTTCACCACTCCTTACTCCTCAAAACCCTAATTCAATTTCACCCCCAATTTTACGTTCTCCATCAATTAGGGTTTGCCCTCCCTTACATTTCATCCCAAAATTTACGGCGAAATTCACCGTTCTCCGATGTCGGAAAGGCGCGCAAAACGCCCCAAAATCACCAGGTTCTTTTTTACCCCTCTTTCTCCGAAATTCATCGTTTTTAATTTTGTTCTGCATGATAATATTTTAGGGTTTTGATCAATTAGAAATCACTATGTTTTCCTTGATCAATTAGTTTGGATTTGTTAATTACTATATTTTTGACCTAAATTGTTGGTGAAGTTTTGATTTTGTGAAATTATGCGTGTGTATAGAGGGGAAGATGATTATTTGCCTGGAAATATAATTGAGATTGAGCTTCACAATTTCATGACGTTTAATCACTTGAAGTGTAAGCCGGGTTCGCGGCTAAACCTCGTCATTGGTCCCAATGGGTCTGGGAAAAGCTCTATTGTTTGCGCAATTGCGCTTGGTCTTGGGGGTGATCCTCAGGTTTGATTCATTTCATTTATTTGTTTATGTCGATGATCGTTTCGAGAGGATTGTTTCGGTATGTGGCATGTGTTAGTTATTGGTTGATATGTTTGTGTTTTTTTGTAGATACTTGGGAGAGCAGGAAGTATTGGTGCTTATGTGAAACGGGGTGAGGATTCCGGGTATATTAAGATCACATTGAGAGGTGATAACAGGGGGAATCAAATTGGCATCACTCGTAAATTAGATACGAGCAATAAGTCTGAGTGGTTATTGAATGGTGAGACGTTACACAATTATGCGAATTTTGTTTGTTGCACCAATGTGTTATTGCTATAGCTTTACAGAATATGTTTTGATCTTTTAGATGACCACTGAATTTTGTAATGCTGTACCGAGACCTGTTATTATATTTCCTTTGCGTAATGCTAATGTGGTCTCCTCAGAATGATTCTTCATGGAGTCTCTCCTTTTGTAAAGGTCGTCTTCTTTTTTAACTTCTAGTTTCTAGTTTTTCTCTCGAAAATCATGTTGCTACCTACTTGGTATAGTTTCCAACAGGGTAGTGGTTTTTCTTACGGATAAAGAAAGCATTTAGTTTGTTAGTCTTGCCTTGTTTTGAAGTTATCTTTAAGCATGTTATGTGTGGTGGTATATGTGTTAGTTCAGAACCTCAGATCAGCCCATAAACTGACCGTGTCGTGCTGTTTTGATTGTAAAAGATCTAGTCACTTTTGTCTATTGGGATTGCATATTATGGTCAGGATCCAAGGTAAAATGAGTACGACAGGTTTCACGCTGTGTTGTTTTGTGCTTGTTTTTATGCCCATATGTTTATCATATCATTATTTTGTAACCGTTTCCCTTATTATTCTTTCTGCACCAGAGCAAGAGGAATGGGTTTTTTGTGCCTTTACTTACCATCTTACAAGTTCTTATTTTATGACCTGTTTAGGTAAAACGGCTACAAAGAAAGATGTTGTGGATGTCGTTCAAAGATTCAATATTCAAGTTAATAATTTGACTCAGGTAGGTGGATACTTTTTACATGGTAACAAGCTTGTGTTTGGTGTGCTTATATACTCTTTATCTAGAGAAATTTAGTTAATGGTTATGAGCCTTTTCCTTCACTTATCTAATACCTTTCTGGGGGAGTGCAACTTAGAAGATTTGACTAATAACTAGATGCTGTTTTCTTTACTTTTTAAGTTTCAAAGCCGCTATTAGGTTAGGATTAAATGCCAGTCACGGCTTTATCTCAAGCATTGACCGAGAAGCGGAAACTTTAGTCCACACGGGCCCAAAATTTTATAAGATAGCAGTTGTCCATGAATCTTTGACCAATAGCCTTATAGATGTTGTTAGGAAAGGGTACCCTTTCCTGACTTGTCTCGAATTCTAGTGAAGATGAGCAGGAGTGTTTCTTAAGATTTTGTTGTACTTGTCTTTCGTCCTTCACTGATCTTTTCGTTTTAAATTTTTTTACTTGCTCTGCTTTTCGTTTCTTCGCTTGTGTTTTGACATCAGCTTCTTTTTATTGATTTTCTCGTGTGGCTGGGGGATTCCTGCAGTTTCTACCGCAAGACAAAGTGTGCGAGTTTGCTAAGCTAAGTCCTGTTGACCTGTTACGTGCAACAGAAAATGCCATCGGTGATCCTCAGCTGCCAAGGGATCATAAGGATCTAATCGAAAAGAGCAGTCAGTTGGGGGCACTTCAAAGAGTGAGTATTGGTCTATTAATCCATACCTGTTACATCATTGTCAGCCTTGTCTTTGTGCTCATATGCCTTTAATTCTGTTTTAGACCGTGGACTCCAAGAAAGAGACTTTGAATCAGCTTAATGTTCAACATGCTGAACAAGAACGGGAAGTTGAACGAGTTCGTGAGAGAGAAGATCTTCTATCTCAGGTTTACATCGTGTGATTTGCATGGGAGACTGGGTGTACTTGACATGTCCTCCAGGTAGTATATCATGGTTTTCTTTGCTTGGCAGGTTGACTTAATGAAGAAGAAATTGCCTTGGTTAAAGTACGATATGACGAAAGCTGAATACAAGGAAGCTCAGAAGCGGGAGGCTGCTGCACAGAAAAAGTTTGATGAAGCTGCAAGGATATGGAGGGATCTTCAAGAACCTATAGAGTATGTCTTCTTGGCTTGAAGTTACAAATGAATTACTTGTTATTCTTAACTTTCTTATTTGAATGAAATGAATTAAAAATACAAACATCAGATTCATATGGCTGATATTATTATGACTGTTATGGTATATCATAGAACAAATTCTGTACATACTTCTCTCATGGAAGCAGCGTTATGCGATATATAGAATATCTATTCGTCGACCATTGGTTGGTTCTTAAGAATTTCATTATAGAATTTTAGTATGAGCTGACTGTTATATCACACTTTCAGTAATGGTTTTTCTGATGAAGCTGTATTTGGTATGAATTCGTGTTCTTTACACAGGGACTGGCGTTTTTTCTTTGATTTATTTTGCAAATATTATTGAAATGCGTTGGGGTTATTTCCTGAGTGTATTCTTTAGAATCAGTAATTTTATTTTACGAGTTTATTGTATCTATGTTTACAGTTTGGAGTCTGATAGTAAATTAAGTAATGTGGAACACTTTCTGCAGTCTTATGTGAATTCGTGATCTTTTGGAAAAGAATTTTTGCTGTGTTGCCATTGTGATAGAACTGTTCCTTTGGGTTTAGTTCTTGCATGGCGTCTATTGGTTTACTGCATGATTGTCCTTTTTTCTGCATAGGTATGCTTTACAGAACTCGAGAGGGACTCAATCAGACTTTTTAAATCCTTATATGTATACAATATTAACCTTTTATTAATCCTTTGTGTTTTAAATTGGAATGAGGAGCCATAACGTAACATGATGATTCTATACTGATTTATTGACATTGCACATTGCATATTTTTCCCGTTACTTCCCCCTCTGGACCTTTCTTTTGATAAGAATGTAGGCTTATCTATTAAAGGACAACAAGGGAATGAATCCAAGTAGAAAAAGATGCCAAGTGGGTAACTTTCTCTGCTGGACTGGCTATAATTTTCTTCTAAAGTGCAAGTAATCATTTGCAGAAAGCAGAAGGGTGAAAAATCGCGCCAGGAGTCAAAGTGCAAACGTCTAAAAAGTCAATTAATTAATAACACTCAGAGGCGCAGTCAACTTCAGGACACTGAAAGTCAGTTGGTTAGTTGTCTTATGTTACTTAGAAGGCACTTTTGTCTTTTAACTCTTCCTTTTTTATTTGTAAGGTCATGTACTCGTGTTCTCTTCAACTTCAAAAAATAATAGTTGAATTCAGATCCAATAAATTTAGTTCTGCGGTATTGATACAGCCACATTTCCGATGAGATCACAAGATTCACAACTATTCTTTTGAAGAGAGCATAGCCTAAAGTAGCATCTTTCTTACTCTTTTTTCGGATGTGCACTTTCAGGGAGTGAAACTTGATGGAAAATACAAGGAAATGGAAGAACTAAAGAAGCAAGAAGAATCTCGCCGCCAAAGGCTGTTACGAGCAAGGGAGGATCTTGCTGCGTCTGAGCATGAGCTGGCGAATTTGCCGCCTTTTGAACATCCAAAAGATGAAATAGTATGTTGTTATGTTTAGTTCATTACATTACTGATTTACATGCTACTGCCTTGAAATTAAGCTTTCTTTAAAATATTTTTGATGAATTAATCAATGCTTTTAGTTTTTCTTGATATGACCTTCTCTTGAGTTTATAATTTGACTATTATTTAGCCCATGTAAGGCCCATAGGTGTATGTTTCTTTAGTTTCTTTCAATCTGAATTCTCCCTGTGTGCCTTCATGAAAGTTAGTTGATTAGTTTCCATTCTTGTGATTCATATGCTTTTCTTTGTTATGAATGGATGTGTTTAGGAAAGATTGCAGCGAGAGATTTTTGAACTTGAAGGGAATGTGAGACAGATCCGACAGCAGAAAACAGAAAACGATAAACTTTTGAATCTCAAAAAGAAAAAGTTTGAAGATTTGTCTAGGAGGTATATTCTGCTCATAGATGCTGTTGGGTAATTTATTGCAATGCATTTCAATCTCAATTGTTGGGAGTACTTGCAGGTTACAAGAGATGCAAAATAGGAAAAACAAGCTTCTTTATGGGTTGAAACAATCTGGGGTAGAACAAATAATGGAAGCTTACCGCTGGTGCTCCGAACATCGCCAAGAGTTTAAAAAAGAGGTTTATGGACCTGTGTTGCTTGAGGTATATTCTCAATGCAACTTCCAGCATAGCTGAAGATTTATTTGCACACTTAAAGAGTATGCGAGATGATTAAATCTTCTTCATTACAAAAACTTTCAGGTTGCTGTGAGGGATCAATCTCATGCTACCTATTTAGAAGGTCAAGTTCCATTTTACATTTGGAAGGTATATGAAGTCTTGTTGATCTTTTCTATCTTCTTTCACATTACTTGTATCTACATTGTTTCTTTTGGCTGTTATAAGTGGAGACAGAATACAATTTGTCTAGTAGTTGATGCTCCTGGTAAAATAACAGATAGATAGATAAATTCTTTATTTGATGGGAATGCTTACATTTACTGACATTGCTAAGATTCAATGTATGTTTGAGAGTCTATAGTATGTTGTTTGTTACCATGGTAAGTGAAGAAGGGATTGCTTATAATGTTGCTCTGGCATATATTTATTGAAATGAAAACTCCGGTAACTCTATATTTCTCTATGAGCATCTATTCTTCGGACATCGAAGCTTTCTGGATCTGTCCTTTGTTAGGTTACAGCTTACAATTGAGCTATCACAATATTATAATGTCCACTTGGAACTAGGAAGACAAAGGTTGTATAGCTGGAGTCAAGTTTTCATTCTCACTGACCCTTGACATTCCCTCTTTTTGTGGATAAAATCACACACGATAGTTTAAGAGCTTAAATAGCTCTCTTTTTGTACATGGCCGTCACCCTGCTTGGTGTCTATTGTAATTAAGTGTCACCTCCTTGGTGTCGTCGTTCAAGTGTAATGGGAAAAAGGTTATTCTCAATCTGTGTTAGTAATAATTCTGAAGCATGATAGTTGAAGACTCGAAGGGACTAAATTAGTATCTCTTTGAGTAGAAATTGCTCTCAGTTATGGCTGATGCTGGACTCCTTTAAGGATTAGATGTTATATGGCCTTAAAAAATTTGCCAGACTCGTTAAAGACTGGTTTTATGGCTGAATTGAGGGAATCTTCGTTATGACTGAGTATCTTCTATATGACTAACCTTACGTAGACATAGGGAAGATAATGTTTTAGAACATCTTATTGGTAATAACAATCGTCATCTGAATTCGCCTAATGCAAGCAATAAAAAGTTAAGGAATATTGAGAACATAGTAGTGAAAGGATTGAGTTGAAAACATAGTGCAACAAGTCTATGGTACCCCCATGGTACCATGAGGATGGTACCTCAAGTCACTTTAAACAAGTAATGATCAAGTTCAGGATAAGGAATGATCAAGTTAATACAAGTAATGACCAAGTTTTATAAAAGTAATGACCAAGTTCTATACAAGTAATGACCAAGTTTTGAACAAAGAATGACCAAGTTAATACAAGTAATGACCAAGTTCTATACAAATAATGAATAAGTTCTCGACCAGGAATGACGAAGTTGATACAAGTAATGATCAAGCTTTACACAAGTAATGACCAGGTTCTACACAAGTAATGACAAAAATCTGGACAAATAATGACCAAGTTAATACAAGTAATGATCAGGTTCTACACAAGTAATGACCAAGTTCTGGACAAGGAATGACCAAGTTAATACACGTAATGACCAAGTTCTTTACAAGTAATGACCAAGTTTTATAAAGGAATGACCAAGTTGTACACAAGTAATGACCAAAATGACCAAGTTCAATCCAAAAAATTGGACGCGAGGCACCATGCTCATTGTACCATGGGGGTACAATAGAATTTGCCAACATAGTGAATTCAATGTCCAAACCACACTTTTTTGTGATTTGAATAGGTTGTGTTTTGTTAGTCAGAGATGCAGCTGCTCTTTAAACTTTGTTAGGAAAGCATATTGTCAGAAAGTGCAAATGTGTTTTTTTTTGGGGTTGAGCAAATTTATATGAAAATTATTAAGCTTTGAGCTGGTTTTTCTGATGTAATTCTTCTTTTTCTGTGTCCAGTCAACTGAGAATGTTTTGTTTTTTCTGCATGTGTTTAGAAACCAATTCTCCCGTTGGTAGTTACTGAAATAGTGTTCTTTTTGGGCTGAATTCTTGGTTGTATTCTGAACCCCAATATTTCTAGAGTTAGGTCGCTATATGTTATTTAGTCCATGTATCATTGTTATCTAGATAATAAAGATGCTGATTTTGGCTGGTTAAACGTAATTAAGGTAAATTTCATCTGTTTTATCTGTAGTAATTTTTAGAAACCATTTGACACCTCTGTTTCCAACTTTCAGTCTTTCATCACTCAGGACCCTGATGACCGGGACTATCTGGTTAGAAACCTGAAATCGTTTGATGTCCCAATTCTGAACTATGTGCCGAATGGAGACCACTATCATAGAGACCCCCCTCGTATATCCGAGGAGGTATACACTTTGGACCTTGAGGGCAATGTTTTATCTCTGTCTTGAGATGCTTATGGTCCTAAGAATTTTTTTTACTGTTGGTTTATTCAACAGATGCGTGAGCTTGGGATAAATGCACGGCTTGATGATATCTTTGATGCTCCTGCTGCTGTCAAGGAGGTTCTGATAAGTCAATGTGGACTTGATCATTCTGTAAGCTTACTTCCCTCAATGAAATTTTGCATTTAGTATCCCACTTTTTAAATTGATTGTATTAATTCTTCACTTGTGCATCATGTTAATTGAACATTAGAGTCTAGTTATTGACATCCTCCCAAACGTGTTAGTACATTGGTACAGAGGTGACTGACAAGAGGGCAGATGAGGTCGAAAAATTGGGAATATCTGATTTCTGGACTCCATCTAACCACTATAATTGGTCTAGATCTAGATATGGCCATCATGTCTCTGCTAGTGTGGTTCCCGTTTCTAGGTCCAGACTTCTTTCATGTGGTAAGTTTTCTTAAATGTCCTTGATTTTTCTTTATAGAAGTGCAATTGGGACTATGGTTTGGACTACTTTAGGATTGGGCTTTGTTGCTTACAGGTTCGGATAATTCTGAAGTTGACAGTCTGAGGAAGACTAAAGATGAACTTGAGAAAACTGCCAAAACAATTCAGTTTGAGCTAAATCAAGTTGAAAATGAAGCTGCTAAATATCACAAACAGCGGGTATGCTAAATAGAGAATATTGGGAAAGGTATCTACATTTTTACCATGGATCGTTGACATATCTATGACTTTGCTGATTGTTGCAGGATGAAATTGTCAGGAGAGTGACACATGAGAAGAGAAAACGAAAAGAGATGGAACACCGCATTAGTAAGCTTCCCTGGTCCATGCTATCTGCTTTCTTGTCTTTGTTGTTCACCTAATCTTCTCTAATAACTTTGTATGATACACTATGGTTTAGACCAAAAGAGGGCTAAATTGACTACCATTGAAGAGGAGGGGGATATTGATAGTCAGATGGCTGGCCTTGTTGATCAAGCTGCAAATCTCAATTTCCAGCGGCTTAGAAATGCAATTGAGATTAAGGTGATGTTGTCTTTTCTGGTGTTTTGCTGTGGAGTCTAAATGTAAATCTGTTTGAAACTCTTTTCCAATGTCTCTCTTACCCTTTTGCAGGATGTTCTCATGGAAGGTCTTACACACACATGGGGTCATGCGGAAAAACACCTGTGTGTTGTTGAAATCGATGCAAAGGTAGTTAGTTATTTCTGATCTTCTGAGTGAAGCATATCACCTGATTACTGCAATAGCCACTTACTATCATGCCACATTAAATAATAAACTACGCAAGTTTTAGTGTTCATTAAGATTAAGGAATTAAGCCCTTTGTGAAGATCAGCTTGTTGACTATTATTTGGATATTGTGGTTGGAGAGGACAGGAATGATGGGAATAGAGAGATGTACATCGCTTTACTTTGGTGTTATTAGCTTGGGGTTTCCTAAGTTCATTATTTAGTGGTGTTTTGCTTGATTGCACTGCTTTCTCATTGAACATTTTGAAAGGACTCCTTGTTACTGTTGCCGTGCTTTGTTGTCTTGACTATGTACTTATTTATCATATGATTGAAAATCGCTGTGGTGGTTTGTCATTTGAAGTGAGTTTAATGTTAGGCATTCAAATTTGAGATACAGTTGATTCAAAGGAATGATTATTGCAGTTTAAGGGCTTATTAGTCAATCGATTGTGCATGTACGAAGGATAACTGTCAAACTTGCAGTCTGCACCGTATAGAACTAGAGAACATTAAGGACCTGTGCAGCTGACACCAGATGGAAAACTGTAGGCCATAGGCATTTTGGACAGTAGGTCTCTGTACACTCCTTCCTCTTCCAGGGGTCGACCTGTGTTTTTTTGGTGTTGTACACATATCCACTTATCCAGGCTTCTTTTCAAAATTAAATATACAACTGTAGGTATCATACGTTTATACCAGAACTAATGTTGTAAATTCTCCTTTGCGTATGTTTGTTTTAAACCTTGTTTTCCTGTGTTCTCACAGCTTGTCCTTAGAGTCATCCTAAACCCTAGTGTATCACAAATGTGTGATCTTTACACTATAGCTGGGATTGTTGTTGGCTCAACAAACTAAAAACTAAAAGACATTTCTTCTTATCTTAAAAACAAACAAAAAAAGCCCTTTCTCCCAGATATTGGTATCCTCTTCAACGTTGGCGTGTTGAGAGTTCAATCCAGAAGTATCACGTAGTACTAATGCACATGTCTGTTATGTATGTACCTTGGAAATGACCTCTATTTTATTAGTCAGTGCTTTAGACAAGAGTTATTGAGCTAGCTGCTTATGTTCTTGTACATTGCATGCAAGGTTTGTTCTTTTGTTTGTTGTCCTTTGGCTCATAGTGTTTTGATTGGAAGAACTTATGACTTTTGAGTAATACTTGAAGAGTTTATATGTTTGCTAAAAGAGCATGAGAGAAGTATTGAAATTGGAAGTGTCTTTTGATGGGTTTCATGTGCCTTTATATGACAACCACCTCTTTAAACTTTATTTATAAGTTGCTACTTGTTCTCCGCTATTGACCTTTATGTTGTCAAGGAGACTGCTCGAAATCTGAAAGTGTAGGACTATGAACTGTATTGTAAGAAATTATGCCTTAATGAGACTGAAGGCTAGATTGCTTGACAACTATTTAGGATTGCAAAGTTGATCGGGATAATAATTGTGGCATGAAGGTGATGGATTCAAGCCTATAGACTATGACCAAAAGTCCTGAACTATTGCTGTCTTTCTACTCTGGTGATTCGATGATGCCTCAATCATCTTGCCTGGTCTTGTTCAGAATTTAATTGTCTTTCTTACTAAGCCAGTCTTTTTGGTCGTTCGCATAAAGAATCACAAAGATCTTTGTTCCCATACCCAGCAATGATAGAGAATGAGTTCAGAGGCTTTTAAGGCATGCTAGAACTAGCTAGATTTGTGTAGGCTTGTTTTACCACAGTGACAGGTGTGCAAGGCTCGAGCCTCTAATATATTTTATGGTTTTTGCCTTAAGATTCGAGAGTCTGAACTGGAAGCTAAGCAGCAATATAGGTCCGTGGAAGAAGCAACTAGGCAGCTACAGCACT